>JAZKJV010009473.1:1800000-2083684 GCA_037367405.1 Ottelia alismoides | reverse complement strand
TATTAGTGAAATTTTAATTTTTCATTTTTATATTTAGATTTGTAATATTATATCATGTGTTACACATATATATTCAAAATAACGGATTCTATACAATCCCACTGTTTAAATTTATTTATTTATAATCTATGAAATTTAATTCTTTTAAAAAGTTTTTTTAATTTTTCTTTCATTTCATGTGTTTTATTTTTTGTGTTATTTTAGGTTTTAACTATACGTGTAAATTATTTATATTTTATATATTTTTATCCATTTTACATCTAATAATTTTTTATTTAGTTTTTATTCTATTTTTATGTTATATTTGTTTATTAAGTTCTAATTTTGAAATAAGTTTTAATGCTCAAAAGTATATAAATATAACATCTAACAAATTTTATTATAACTATTAAAATACTCAAAATTATGAAAGAAAATTATTTTATGCCTTAATAAATTTTTAATATTTTAGTAATTTTCTATTTTGAAAAATAGTTGTTTGTTATTTCCAAAATAACAAAATTAAAGGATAAGTTAAACAAAATAAGAATTTGAGGTAAAATAGAACCTTAAAACAACAGATAAATTTTGAGGAAACAAAGAAGTTATATAACATAAAAGAAGAAATAATGAAAGACTTAGAATAATTGTTTGGAATCATCTATTTGAACTCATGTGATTACAAAAAAATCCATAAATTTATATTATTTATTAAACTTTTAATTATTTAATACTTAAATATCGAATGTTATAAAAAATAAACTACTTATGTATTATAGATGATTTGGAACTCATTATAATATATTAATCAGGAGTTAATAAGATGTTATAAAGAATAATATTCATGCAATAGAATATTCAAAATTAGTTTATTTTGAAGAATTCATTTGATATAAAAAATATACTACTTAAATATAATTACATATGAATGATATCAATAATAAATTTTAAGAAATTGTATTTATTTTTTCCCAAAATAGTTAATTTAAAAGTAAAATAATACTTTTAAAACATTTTTAATTGTATATTTCAAATTTTTATAGAAGATAAGAATAATATATACTTTGGCCTTTATTAGTTAATATTGATATATTTTTTAAATTTAAAAAAAGGTAATTTTTTAGATATAAATGGGTTGAATTGATGGAGAGGAGAAAGGGAGAGGAGTGAGAGAGAATATATAGAGAGAGAGTGAGTGGGGAGAGAGAATAAAGAGAGAAATAAAAGAGGCATGAGCGAGGAGGAGAGAATACGTGGAGAGAGAGAGAAAGAGAGAGAGAGAGAGAGAGGGAAGTGGACGTGTTTGGATGAGAGAGGAGAGAGAGTAGTGGAGGGAAAGGAGGAGAGAGAGGGGGAAGGGAAGGGAAAGATGAGGAGTAAGGCGTGTCATTAAAGGGGAGAGGATATGGGAAAACCCATTATTAGTAGTAGTTATAGATAGATATAGGATATTTTTAAATACATCATTATTACAATATTTAAATATTGATATTATATCACTTTATCTTTTCATTATTTTAAGAATGTATATTTATTGAAATCATCTTAATTGTAATTAACTTTTAAATTATTTTTATTATGTACTATATATATACTAATTCAGAATTAGTTTCTAAATTTTTCTATATCATTTTATTATAAGATTTTAACATATGAAATTAATTTTATTTTAGATTTAATTGATAATTACTATTGATTATAACATGTTAACATCATAAATAGATATGTTTTAAATATTTAAAAATAAAAAACATCTTTTTTTGAAAAATAATTTAGAGAGAAAAATGAATGAGATGTAGGGATTTTTTTAATTTTTTTCCAAAAAATAGACTAAAGGAAGATATTTTTAATATTATATTCAAGTTTGGTTTCATAAAGAAATTGTAGAGAGGGGGAGAAAGAGAGAGTAAGATGAGGGGAGAGAGAGTTGAGAGTGGAGTTCGTATATATGTTGTGGAGAGAGAGAGAGGGGGGAGAGAGAGAGGTGGGAGGGAGAGAAAATGTGAGAGAGTGAATAAGTGTGGGGAGAGAGAGGGATTGCATAGGTAGTCGGGCTGGAGAGAGGGGCTAAAAATAGACGACGCAGGGAAGGAGAGAGAAATGGGGAGAGAAAGGGAGAGAGACGCGTGGACAGAGGAAAAGGGAAAGGTAAAGTGCGTGAGGGGATGAGAAATGACAGACGAGAGGCGGGCCGGGAGGATTGGAAAGAGGCCACGTGTCACCTAACCCGGGAAAACCACTAATAGTAGGTATATAGATGTTCGATCAAGGATAGATATTTAGGTGTCCCATGGGACAAAATGGACGGCCATGGGAGAGAGGCTTTCTCTCTTCTTTCCTAATTATCACCTTGCATGATAATTCGTAATTATCATGTAATAATTAGTAATATATCCTCCCATTAATTGATACATATTTAATAATACAATGTAAAATGAGGAAAAGGGATCCTGCTCCATTTTCTTCTTTTTCAAAATTTTTTTATTTTTTGAAAAATGCTTCCATGTATTTTCCATAATTATATCCCTCTAATATGTCATTCAACTTTCATCCGAAACAGAGACTCCTAATGCTTCCATCCATAATAGAGATCATTCTTGACTTTCAATGATGATATCGGTTGTGTAAATATAATTTTTAGACTTATAATCATGTATCAAACCTCTATGTTCTAACTATTTATATAAACAATTGTATCATGTAAAGACAGTTGTGGTACATAACCTGTTTGTATAAAGAACATTCTTAAAGTAAACTTAAGTATGCTTTATTTCAGATATGGGAATGATCACGACAACATTTTAATACAGTGGATTATAATAGCATTTATCTTATAAAGGATTTCAGTAAAATTTATAGCATAATGGCTTGACTTGGGCACACATTTTTCACTCAAACACTTACTCATTATACACTCTCATATTTATAGTGCCCAAGAAGAGTTCTTCGCATATCCTCAACTCCATTCTCTATGTGAAAAGAAGTTTCTAGGCATTCAGTCTTCTACTCTCGCAAAATGATATATAAGAACATTATGTTTACCTCATACTAGATTATATATTTTATCAAGGTTGGGATAATTTTATTTTATGTATAATTATATATGATGCTCAAGTGTGAGTCCTTCTATTTCAGAAGAGAAGTTTGATATAAATTAGTTTTAGTATAAAGAAGTGGAGCTAACCTTACCAAAAAGCAACTTGACAATGGAAGTGATCGAGGGTTCCTGAGTTGAGAAGACTCTAGTCAACCTTTTGTGTGTGGTTTGGGTTTCCTCATAAAAATACTTATATCTATTTCTGGTTGTTTAATTACCCTTTTTATTGCATATATTTGTGCTTACGATAGTATGTTTGTTTGTTGATTAACATGTTAATTAACCGATTCGATTGGTTGATAAAAACACACTCGAATAAGTATATAAATTTCATATAATCCTCTCTCTTCTCTTTATATCCCTCTCTTCTTGATCTCCTCAGAAAATTGAGGTAACATCGATTTCAAAAATTCAATTCCACTCAATTTTCATATAAATCTATGATGTGTTTCATGCTTAGGGTATTGACTTTATGGACCCATTTTCTAATAGTCAAGGATATGTACATCCTACTTACTGTTGTTTATATGAGTCATTAGGTTGAGGCTATTCTCGACCAATCAGTAGATAGTTGTATAATTTGTCACTTTCTAAGGACAACATGATATCACATTTTAGAATAACTAAAAATTGAATCTCAGATGGAGTTAAGCATTTTACTAACAAAAAAGTAAAGAAGCTTGTGAAGGAGTACATCATTGATCATCGTATCGCATCTCCTTACCACCGTCAATCCAATGGTTGGTAAAGTTATTAAATATGGAGACCAAGACTATTCTAAGAAAACTTATACAACCTGATAGGAAGAACTATTCTCAACTTCTTGATTCCATTCTATTGGGCCTTATCAGATCGCTTACATGACTCCATTGGGCATGTCTCCAAATATGGAAAGCCTTGCCATATGCTGGTAGAATTACTTTACAAATCTCTTTGGGTAGTGAACATTTGCAACTTGAACTCACAAGAGGTGTTCAAAACTGAAAGATCGATCTAAACAGACTCCTGAAATTCTAAGAATATGCATACGAAAACAACCCGGTGTACATAGAGAAAGTCAAATGTTGGCACGACAAGCAAATCAGATGAAAGGCTTTATAGCATGGTCAGAAAGTATGATTTTTTGGTGCAAAGTTGAAGATGTTCCGAGCAAACTAAGAAGTAAAAGGATTGAGCTATTTCTAGTGAAGAGTATGCGTGACAATGGTAGCATTGTGATATCGGAGTTGTCATATGACACACAATCATTTGTAGTAAATAGATTGTTGTTGGAGCAGTATTTAGAGCATGATACATTCTTGCACATAGCCAGTTCAATTATTGTGGAATTTCAAGATGATTTCCCACCATTAGTAGAAGATTCAAACAATGATCTAACAAAAAATATTCTCTCTTGAGTGTTCTTTTTATCATTTTCAATTCTTTCATTCTTCCATTTCATTTATTCATCACTTTCATCGGATGCTATACTTAGGATTACTAGATCCTAATTATAGGGGAATGAGTGCAATGAGTTTTTCTTTCTGTTTCCTCGCTTGTCTCAACTTGTTTATATTCTATCTATATTTAGGGACACTTTACACTACATATAGGGGGAGACAAGTCGAGTCATTGATTTTGTGTATTCTAATTCTCAATCATCCTCGTTTATGTACAACTTGCTATTTTAGAAATAGTTTCTCCTAAGTATATGGGGATGATCGATTTTTTATTCTTTGTATTGAGTCGTTGTAGTACATATTTCTTCTATGCTTAGCACGAGTTATGTCTTTCTTTGATGCTCCTTGGTCACTATGAGGACATAGTTTGAGATAAGTATATGGGGGGTTAGTATATAAGGGTATATGTACGTTAGTTATAGCCCATACTTTTCTTGTATTTACTATAATATGGCTTATATACATTAGGTAAGGGTTATGCAATAAAAGGATTGAAAATTCACGTAAATATGTGTAAAAGTTTTGAAAAAAATGTTTGTAAAATTTTGTTTGAGACTATTTTACAAATGATTGTGAAAAATGGTTGTGAAATTTATTGAAAAATCTTTTTGAAAACCATTACAAATCTTTGTAAAATATCTTTCAAACTTTGAAAAATATTCCTTCGAAAATATTTGAAAAAAAAGGATGGTAAAAGTTATTTGTAAAATAATTATTTTTTTGCAAAATAAGTTTTCAAAATATTTGCAAATGTTTGAAAAATATTTTCGAATGGTTTTGAAAACCTTATATATGATGATTTTGTAAAAATTATCCAAATAAAACATCCGAGTAAAGAAAATCATGTAAAAAACTTGCAAATACTTATATAAAATCTTTTATTGATATGTACATGATACTTATAAACACATAAAATCAACTAACCCTTTCAATTACCTAAAAAATTAAAATATTTAAAAACTTAGATAATAATGCAAAACTTTCAAAAACATATAAAAAGTTCAAAACCAGAAAACTTTCTTCACAAAAATATCTTTGCATTTGCATTTTTTAGAATGATGTTGATAATTAAACTGGTCTGGAATAAAATCTGAAGATTGTAGCTTGTTTATACCTTAATCCACTTAATTTCATAAGAACCTTATAAGAACTAGAATTAAGACTTTTCAGGTCAATACGACTTAATTCTTTCAGTTCACAAGACCATTTCACATGTCATTTTGATTAGCATAGTAGAATATTTCATGACACGTGTATGAACCTTGTTGACAACGGCCTAACCTGGACAAGCACTCTGCACATAGCTCAACTTTGATGAGGTGGTGAGGCCAGAGTTCTTTAGATTGAGAAACACACGTATGGAAAGATACATCCACACCAATAGGAGGCCAGTGCACTCCAACTCGATCTAGTGACATGGACATCTAAAGACAGGATGCTATGGGTTGCATAAAGCTTCAAAAGGGTGATAGTCTACTACTAAAGAAGAAAAATTCCTTATATAAATGTTGTTATACATATATGTTAAAATAAAGACTCCAAAAAAGTTAGATGGTAAAAATCAAAGAAAAATCAATCCGGAGTTATGTGTCAATAACCAAGGCTTATGCTTCAAAGTCAAATGTTACAATGTTTCCTACAGTTATAGACTTGGCCACACTGGTCAAGCTCCATAGGATATGTGGCTACACTGGTCACATCCCATCCTTCTTCTCTACCCCCACTTCTTGAGTCGGTTGTACATGAACTTAGAAGGAAATACCTCTCTCCTTGAGTGAAGGGACTAGATTGGGGAATAAGGATTACCATACTAAGGAAGACCATTTCTTTGCCACTTCAGATGTTGGGGGAGCTACATTTCACATACACTGTACAAATAAGACTTATAGTCATAAAGAGTTTGCTTATGAAAAGACTTATTCTAACCTGACTGTTGAGGTGAACTAAATAGATGATTGTGGAATTTGAGGGATGTTAAGTTTTAGATCATATTCCCAATAAAGTTTTGATAGACTAACAATCCAAAGGTCTTCTTGAGCTCTGAATTTTGATTTTATGAAGATAAGTTTAAGAATAATAATAATTCTAAGTTTTTACTTTTTTCTTTATTTTCTCTTCATCACTTGTTCTTCTAATAAGTTGAGTTAGGGACTAGCAAATCTAACTATAGGAGGAAGATGAATAGCAATCCATTCACCTTTATTCTTCATTTTGGCTTTAAATCACTAGTAAAATACATGTAATACCACTAATTTGCATAATTAACATCTAATATCAATATGTAATTAGCACATTAATCCTTATATTCAAACCTTAAATAAAATAATAAAGAAAATAAAATTAAATTAAAGGAAGTATCACCATAAACCCAGAGATCAAGTCAAATATTGACGAGGTCGACCACGAATAGAGTAGGGGGAGATAGGGTAAAATATGGTATAAAAATACAAAGAAACCCTAATTCTTTTAAGTGCAAAATATTTTGTAAATATCTCAAACTTACTCTATTTATTATTCATCATATACAACTCAAACAATAAAGTGTTCAACACAGAATTTGTATATATAAAGGTATAGAAAATAATAAAAAAATTTATCAAAATAAGCCATGCACAGTGCACTTGGTACACTCAGATGACAAAGCCGCAAACAAAACTTCATTGACTAAAATCTACTCCATAGGAAATTAAATTGAACCAAACTTGCCTCCATTATATTTAAAATTAAAGTATCTATCACATGAAGTGGTTTCATTGGAAATGAGGCTAAGACGCAAAAGTCAGCTTTTTGGGGTACTATTGTACTGGGGTATCAGTATATACAACCAATTATTTTACTTTGTATATTTTTAATCGCCTTATATTTTTGAATTATTGAATATGTTATATAATACGTATTAAAAATATAAATAGAAATAGAAACATTTCAAAGATACCCAAAAAAACATATAAAGTTGAAAACAGAGGTATAATAAACATATAGTATATATACACCTATTTATTTATACATACAAATAAAATCACAAAAATTCTATAAAAATATGAAAATACATATTAAATAATGTTATAAATATATAAAATATGTAAATAAGATATTATGTGTAAAAATACAAAATAAAAATACAAATATACAATATGTTGGTATATATACCTATATATGTAATATAAAATAATGCACTATAATAAATAAATGTTGTGAAAATTAAAAAAATCACCATAAATAGTTTATAAAATAATAAACATTTTCCATGTTTTGTCAAATAAAATTATTTACTACTTTATTTTTAATTTTCTTTTTATCTTTATTTTTGCATTGTCTTGTAGGAGGTCGACATAGCCCAATCATATCATAGGGAATGGCGACCCACCGGTCAACATCCCTTCCTTACATGAAGTCACCTCGTACGCCTCTGGCCCCCTCACTTTCCCCAGATTTTATGCCAAATCCATGGTTTTTATCATCTTAAGACCTTCAACAATCTTGTGCATAACACCATCCTCCGTATAGCTATGCACATAGATCTCACCTACCACCATTGTGCTGTGCACAAATCAAGTTCCAAAATCTCCCCTCTTCTCTTTTATAAAATAAACTCCTCCCTTCATTCCAATTTCGATCCATTTTCCACCATCATAACCTCAAGAGATCTTCGGCTGGAGGTAGCCCCTTGTGACAGGATGATTAGCCCCTTGTCTCATAGTGAGGAGAAGGAGTCCAGAGTGAGATCCACTTTGTCAGAGTAGCTTCCAAATAAAGGTCTAGCTTCCCATGTATTTCTTGGTCAAGGCATAATTTAATTTAGGTCTTTAAGTTTGCATTTTTATTTCTAGTGTGATCTCGCTTTTTATTCTAGTCCATTTCATTTCATTTCACTTAAATTTCAAAAATAGAAGATCTTTGGAGCACTAGGCTCCAACCATTGTTCATTGTGTTTTATCTACTGTTCCGATTCACCAACACCTCCATCACGATACCCTTCACTTCTACATCACTCCAGATAATCCATCCACCTTGATTCTATAAGAATCGAGTTTCTCATATTTTTTTCTCATCCATCACTGGAGGTACATCACCCACCTCATTTGATTGCATTTCAGCTTCAGTTTCTAGGTCGAGGAGCTTTGCCCTCGAGATGTGGATTAAACCATGCAAATGGTTTTTCAGAGAAGCCTTTCTGGGTAGAGATTTGGTCCCATGACAAAGTCCCAGGCCAACAACCCTAACCTGAGACCCAACCCTCGATCATTAAGTTCTAGACCATATGAGGACTTCCAGCTAAAGTGGAAGGTTCCCAGCGTGCTTTTGACATCATCAAGAGTGAGAGGAGGTGGCTAGAGATAGTGGTATTGGTCGATAGAAGCCCGACCAGATAGATTTTCTTCCTATTCTTGGAGAAGCCCCGACTGTCATCCGATCAAGAACAAGGGCCCAAATCTAATCTGGGTCATTGATTAATTGCAAAGTGTTGCACCCCCACAACCGCCCGATCATAAGAAGTGAAGCTCCCTGGACCGTTAAATCGGATGTACGCCCTCCACACAAGCCCCTTTGGGTATATTTTTCTTGAGCCCTCCACATTTTTATATTTTGAATTTTACTCCTGTAAATATTAAGTAGCATGTAAAACATAAGGTTATTTTGTGTATAAACCCCCACACTCTCTTGTAATTACATCTAAGTCCCCTACTAGGTCACCTCATGTGGCTTCATACTTAAGGCACATGTACATTTCTCATATTTTATCCTAAGTGTGTACGATATGTTATGAAATGGAAGTTTAATTTTTAAAAAATACAAAAGGACCCGATAACTGTATATTTTATTTTCTTGTATTTTGTTTGAATTAAATAATTCATTTATGTTGAATATTGTGGGAAAAATTAGGATATATGCATGTGACCATGATTATTGCATGTATAAATGTTATTTATCATTTCAACCTATTTTTCTATATTTAAACATTCAAAAACATGCATATTTTCCCTATTTAGCATGTTAAAACCCATGAAAAATAAAATATACCTCCAAATTACAGTATATTTTATCACATATCCAAAAATAACTAAAAATATAAAAATCTCAAACTTTAAAAATCTTATAAAAATTAGCAAAAATTATAGAAGAATCCAAAAATATATCTATATATTTCTAAATTTTCTTTATTATATATAGTATGTACTAAAACAATTTAGGGTTAATATTTGACATATAAATATTTATTAAATACTAAACAAGTTCATAGATTTATTATATTCCCTTTTTGTATATTTTTCAATTTTAAAAATCCATACAAAATAAAAAAACATGAAAATTACAAAATATAGAGAAAAATAAAAAATCACAAAAATATTTCATTTCCTTCATTTTGATTATATTTGACATATTTAAAAAAATCTAAAAAATCTATTATCTATTTATATTATATATGTTATATATATTATCTACATATACCTATATATTATATTATCAATATTATCACTTATCTTAGTTTAAAAATTAAAAAGAAATTTAATTTTTAAAAAATTTAAAAATAAAAAACAGAAAGCGGAAAAAATCATAAAAATTATATATAATGTAAAGCCCACATAAAAATAAGGAAAATAAAAATCCAAAAAATTATTATTAATTAGCAATAATTAATAGTATTTTACAGCCCCCATTTTGCCTCTTTGTGTTCGACACTCTGCCATACTTATGCCTATACATATTTATATAGAGTTATAATAAATTTTGATTCACATTCAATGATGTCGCAAGTACATCTATGATGCTCCCAAATCCAAAAAATTTATCAATGTTCGAAGGAATGCGATAAAGATAGCTTATGTATGGACTAATTGAGATCAGTGAGTGGATCATAGCTTTGGTTGGATCGTTGAGAAGAGGAGGGCCTTTATTTGTTGATCTGATTATAGCTTGAATGGTCTGTTCATCAAGATCATCCCTATTTGAGATGGACTCTTAGATTTCTTCTTCTTCTTCTAGATGTGATCTTTCCCAACAGAAGGGTCGATGGTGGAAAGAGCAGCTTTGTAAAGAGAAGTTTATGCTTGTGTCAGAGGAGGTAAAGGAAGAGTAATAGAAGTGTAGTGAGAGGAAATTGTCTTTCTTTCCTCGGGATTGATCCTTTTTTAGATTAAGTTGGAGGTTTCCACTTGAGAGTTAAGAAGGTGACATTCTTATTAGCAAACCATATCATAGAGGCATATAGGTTCATCTCTTGCTTGACGAGCAAACAAGATTTAATAGAAGTTAAATATGACCTTAGATATCCCATTTGCATCAGAATAAGAAATATTATTCTCGTCTATGAGCGAATCAATATACTTTATGCTTCTGCAATACTTTATAAGAACTTTCCAGTCTCCTTCCTTGGTCCATCCTACCTTAACCCTCTAATTCCATTTTTCATATTCATCTTTTGAGATTTGTTCTAGTTTGAAGTAAGGGTCATCAAGGCAATCAAAAGTAGTTTGATTTTGGTCAAAATATTCTTAAGCCGCAGTAATTATATTATGCATGGTGCTTTTCGTTATAATTTTTTTCGTAATCCTAACTCTAAAATTAAAGAAGTTGCTCGTTGTACGATATAGCCATTGCCGTCGTAGTGGGGGTTGAAGGAGGAGGTGTTGGCGGAGCGGCATGTGGTGAGTGCCGGGGAAGGGGTTTCTTCTTTATTGTTTAGGAAGCAAGAGAGTAGAAATCCTTACGACTCAATTCGAATCGGTTCATTGGATAGACATTTAGGATCTCAAACTATCCCCATCTTTGATTTGGATTTGGTTGGTCTAGTTCATAAGCTTGGTTCAGCTAATTGAACAGAATCCTTATCTTTTTTAGCATCTTTATCGGTTATATGATCGGATCGGCCGAACTGACTGATTCGAAACAAGTTCCCGATGCAACCAGTCAGTCCCATCTGATTTTGAAAATCATGGCCATCCAGAGGTAGACTGGGTTAAAATTTCAATTAAAATTTAGCGAGCACGGCTCTGAAGGTATTTCCATGAACTTATTCTTATCATTGTCATAGTTTTGGCTCAGTTGAAATGCTAGTCATGGCGAAATTGGAAGTTCGAAAACCATCACGAGGAATAATGTTTGCGATACATTCCGACAGCGACTTTTAAGAGACAATATAAAATATCGAACACTTGAAATCCCCTTTGCTGTAAGCCCTCCAGCATATAAGATCCAAAGACAAAATAACATACAATTCCTTTCAAAAGGTTATCCTTAGCACAACAGAGCAAGTCAAATTTTTAAACAGCAAAAGTATTTACACACGTATGATATCGGTGTCCGGATGAAGGAGGCACATAAAAAGTGCATACAAGCAATATTGATAATACAATTGCACAATCACAACCTGGGAGTTGTAAATGTAAATATTAATTGGAAACTTACCCTTCCACAACCGCGCACACGACGAGACACTTAATTATTACCTTGTTATCTATACGATAGGACGGAATCACAGGATTAGTAGGTCGCTATCTTCATTTCAAGGCTTCTCTTAGCGAAGGCAATGAGGTTGTCGATTTCATCGTAATCGATATAGCCGTTGCCGTCGATGTCAACGTCTTCCATGCCCTTCTTGGACTTCCACCAGGCGAAGCGACCGCCGATGCTGCGGATGGCTTGCCGGAGCTCATCCCTGCGGATGCGACCATCTTGATCTGTGTCGAATCGCTTGAGCCAGATCTTGAACTCCTCCAAGGACATGTAGCTGGCTGCCGACCGTGGCACGGAGCGCGCAACGGTGGAGGAGGTCTGCCTGATGGCCATGAGGATGGTGGTCTTGGCTTTAGGCGGCCAAAGTTGCACTCGGCTGGGATGTGTTGCGGTGGGGAACGGACTAGGGGGGCAAAGGGATATTTATACTCGAGGGTATTTTGCATCACGGTCTCTCGAATCATTTGATTCCAACCTTCTGACCTCCTGTGTTGGTATGGCCCGTATGGGCCATGGGTTGCATGATATAATGAGAGGATCTTTTTTCTTTCTACCTTAAAATTGGTTTAAGGTAACAACTAATTTAAAATTTCATTGTTATATCCTCCCACGTTGCATTTATAACGAATATTTTTTTGTTACAAATTTATGTTTTATTTTCGTGCATCGTAATAAATTTATCAGTTTCTAATGCTCATATAATAACAATTATTCGTTCACTTTTTACACCAGCCATGATCAATTTGCCAACAATGAGAAGAAAAGACAACGGATTATTATCACTGTTACATGCTTGGTTGTTAACAATATAGCCATGGATACGATATTCATAACAAATTTTAAAAATATTTATTGTTATACATTTAACAATGGAATTTATGATAAGATTGATAAACTATCACTACAACAAATATATTCTATAGTGATGCTTTTAAAAAGTATTATCATATTATTGGTTAAATATATAATGTTATTCATTGTAAAAATATTTATTATATTTCAAATTAGAGATAAATGTTATATCCATTATTACTATAATATTGGCTTTGATTCATGTAGCAACGCTTATTAATAGCTATTTTTCAAAAAAAATTAACTAATCATTGTTAAATTTTGAATAAATAATTAGTGATAATTAGTTAAAATTTTAAAATATAGTAATGAATAAACATTGTTATATGCACTTGCAAGTGTAAAAACAAATTCATAGCAAATAATATGATCATTATATATTTAACAAAACAAATGACATAATGATGATTTAAAAAAAAACATCACATTTTTAGTGTATTCATTCTCTACACAATTTTTTTAGTAAATTTTCATGACGCAAATACACTATTTAAATTTAGAAAAAAAATAAAGAGATCGCAAACACAATCATTTCGAGTAATTGGAATTAATAAGATTCGCTATATTCATTACATGGGATTTTCACTGCGAACAATAGAAACTTTGCAAATTCCTTCTCAACCTAGTAAACATCACAAATATCACTTCAACCATGTAAACTTGCTTCGTTAATCACCAGGAATCATGTCATCAATTTGAATCTTTTTGAGTTAATGTCTTGAGTTTATCTCGATTTAATCAACCAGGAGGAAAATCCAACGGTTGTGACCGCTCCCTCTCCCCTTTCTTCATTTTGCCCTTCTTCCTCAGCCAATCCTCCCTCCCTCCATGTCCTGTGTTAGCCCCACCACCACCCTAAGTTGTTCCTTCTCCGCCTCTCCTCATGATGGAGCTCGATGGAACCACATCTATTATGAATCACATGGATTGAGAATCATTCCTAATTAGTTCCATCATGAATAAATGAGTTTATAACATACCTCTTGAAGTGTGTCTGTGATCTACGAGTTATAAGCGAAAAGACTTTCTATCTCAAGTCCGATCTTATAGAGACAATATCTGTGAACACACAAATGAACCATGTAACTCACACAATCTAAAGAGATGATGCGAGAGAGACAACTCCTAATTTCATCGCACGAAATCTTCTTCCTTCTTTAAGAGAACGAGGCAGACACATATGAAGAACCTCTACAAGAGACCAGTCATATCGATCCAATAGTTCGATGTCAAGACGATCAACGACATGTAGTCAACAAGCCTGGGGTATGGGATTAAGGGAATGGCCATAAGATAGAGAGAGGGTGGATGTGTGTATAGATAGAGACTTTAATAATTTCTAACCTTTGAAAATTCTTCTTTTTCTATTACTCAGATATTGTCTTTAATGGAGCAATCATGAACTCTTTCAAGGATAGTGTGCTTTTTCTATGGATACTTAGATATAAGGTCAGTGCAATTGTACATGTCATGTATAGTTACTTCAATAATAAGATCTAATCTCATTTCCAGATCTCTGAAAGATAATTAATCACATCAAATATTATACACAATCTTCTCATTGCATTTGAATATAATTCATATCAATGTCCAATGTTTGGACTAAGATTGGGTAATCAATCTATTAAATGGAACCAGTAAAATCTGAACTTGTTTCATCACTCCATCTGAATTGAAGTGTCATTGTATACAATCGATTAAGATAACATCACCCTCAAGTATTCTTAATATATGTACATCTTGTACACTTGAAGACTGTGATTGAATCCAAAGTTCTGATCGATTACATGCTTTCCAAGAGCATAATACATCATATCTTCAAATTAGGCATACTTCCAAAGCAAGATGACCATCTATATAAGTTAGTTTGTCCGAATATCTCGTGAGTGAGCTCATGCCTTTCGATTTAGTATTGAAAATTTATGATACTTTTGAGAGATTGTATTACTCATATGCCCTCATATGCACATTAGAGCGCCATCGTATAGACCTTTACTATAGACCTTGACTTGGTCATCAACCTAATAGTTTGTGAAATGTACGTACTGAGATATATAATAATTCATTTATCTCTGATCGGGGGATGTATAGGTACACATGACAGTATACAATATAGGTGTCAAGCTCATTAAAGCAAATGCAAGAAAAATACAAAAAAGAGGGGCCAATCTCTTTCACCGGACAAATCTGCACCCATCCCTTTAATGATTCAACATATGTTGGGAATCTAATAGGATTCCATTCATTTCTTCATAATAGCTATATCCATTCCCTTCATTTTACCATATAGAGATCGTTTGCAGTATCTCAGTCGCATGATTTCGTTGATTCTTCTGGGAGACTAGAAGAAGAAAAAGGGACCACATAATGGAAACAATAAGGAGAAATTATGTATTGATCATGTAATTCAATGTCCATGTTGCATTAATGAACAAGGCTCATTTAAACATCAAAAACTGTTCCACTGTATATTCTTGTGACGCTCAAAATATGTGGCGAATCCCTCTCCAGCTCACCCACCAGAAGAAGAAAGAATGGAATGTTGCATGTCAGGCAGGAGCATACTTTTGTACAGCCATATCCACACAACAGATGGAGATCTATATACACCTTAGGAGCCATACCTTTACAGTCCTCAGCATCGTCAATGAACCGACCTGCCATACACAATTTACAGATCCACAGGGGGAATAAACAAACCAAATCATCCTAATTGCTGTATAAAAAACACAAGCACACCCACTTGAAAAGCCCAGAATTCTCCCATCAGTATTATGCAGTAAATTTTTTTGTTACCAATCGGGTGCAAGTAGAATCCAGCTGAGAAAACACTTTGCCTGTGTCAAAAAAAATAGAAAAAGAATCAATAGTGAGATGTGCAAAATCACAGAGATTTCAAATTCCAATGATTGGAAATATACCACAAATGAGCAAGCTGCGTAGATGCACCAGTCATACCCTATTTGACTCTCAATCCGTATAGATGTATCTTGCAGAACTAGGTTCCATCAATCTTGGTATAAATATATAGAGATGCTGTTATTTTTTTTGTTATGAACACATATGAGAATTTTGACTCGGATAATATGAATGACTTGATCTAGTGGATCAGATTACTATTTCTTCTGCTAGAATGTAGATAATCCTGTACATTAAATAAGGAACACATCCATACAGATAAAATGTGTTCCCATTTCGATTACTTGTAAACATAGTGTTCACAAAGGAGATTCAGATATTTATCATGAGTCTCATTCATTCTTAGTTAAATAACAATAAATCCTGACAACTAAACCTTTTAGAATAATACTTTTTATTTCGTTAAATGGGGTAACTCAAGTTCTTTTTTATCCAAGTAACTTCTCTTCTCATGCAAGTCACTGCCTTGCGCATCTTTGTGTTTAGAAATATCCTCATTTCTATACCAGTACCTTATTATTGTAATCTTCTGTACCTTATTACATAGTTATGTACCTTTTATTTGTGTGATTAAGTAATCAATTCCAACCAATGTGAAGCGAGTACAAGCTATCCCTTTTCGTCCATAAGATTAAAATCTGGTAGATAAAGGGAAACAAGTGTGGCTAAAACCTGAAACCACTTTTTGTGTGAGTCAAGCTCATGCCCGGCTCTCTTATTAACGCCCATAGAAATTAGCCAAATCCCGAGCCACATACGACCTGAAAATTATTTAAATTTTCTACATTTAAGTGCATTCCTCATCAAACATTTTCTACCATCATTTTTAACGCCATTTGTATCGGACTCATCAATGTATGAACATTTATAAATATAATTTACATGGGGCAGTCAGCAGATACATTTCAATGCGGTGGTAGTGCAGTGTGACTATCGCCCAAAAGATCAGTGTTCAAATCTCCCTTTGAGAAGGTTACATTAGGTAGCCAACAACCAACGTAAAAAATAGTAGGATCTTGTTGTGACCTCGTCAACTCGCTGCAAACTAATTTTCCGGGAAATATATAATAGGTAAGTCAGATAGGCGGCGCACAGGTTGAGTGAGGAGCCAGGTTCACCCTCAGATTTCCAGTCGAAGTTGGGGCCCGGGTGAGACCACAAACATAGCAGCGAGCTTGAGAGTGGGTGAGGTGAGTTAGAAAGGGCACACATCTTTCTCCTTGAACCCGCTTTCAGGGAATCTTGCCAAGTGGGACTGAGCCGCTATCTGAATGTTCTTCCCCAAGCGAGGAAACAACTGTCCCGAACTAGCACTTTCCACTGCCCCCTCGCTAACCGTCCGAATCAGAGACGATCAGGGGAGAAAGCTTTTTCACCTATTAGAGAATTGAACCCCCTCAAAAGAAAGAATAGGAATCAGAGACCCCGTAAATCAAAGCAAGATTGCCTTTCAAGAGAAAGCGGAGTGGGGAAGAGCAATCAACACGGATTCGAGCAAAAATCCATGTAGCCGACCCTACTTAATGTGGGAGAAGGTTCTGGCATAAAAATACACATGTATGTATGTAGGTACTAATGTAGGTATATATAGGTGATAATTTTTTGTCTACATGTAATTATATTCTATATAGATTATGAAAATACTATACGAAAAACATTGATGTGACCGAAACCTGGGCTTGAACACAAGCTTTGGGATGTTAGAAATGCCCAACATATGACCCACGTGAATCTCCAAGAACAAGGTAGAGTTCTGTGGCCTTTTCCACTTGCTATGAATCCATATTTGTGTATCCCTTTTAAACCCAACTTATAAAGCTTACCACGGGCGGCTTAGGCCCAACATGTAACACCCCAACCCCAAACATAGTGCCATACCTAAAAACTCAAAGTGTGGGTGTGGTATATAAGTGGTGGGGATTACTACTTGACAACTTGGGCTTAAGCATTTTGGGTGGTTGTTAACGGGTCCATTTGGGTCCAAACCCAACAAGTTGTCAGGGCCAATTTTCCTTGATAACGAACCGGGGACCTAAGCCCGGGACGTTACAAATGGTATCAGAGCCAATTTCCCTCTGATAGTGGAAAGGGCTACCCGAGAGGTGGAGCCGCCCCTACAAAGAGGTTGGAGGAAAATGCTACCCGGAGCGTGCAGCCGCTACTATCACTGGGAATAAGTGATGGGTCATGTCGCAACGAGGACGTTGCGAACATAAGTGGGGGAGGTTGTAACACCCCAACCCCAGACATAGTGTCATACCTAAAACTCACAAGGTGTGGGTGTAGTATATAAGTGATGGGGACTACTACTTGACAACTTGGGCTTAAGCATTTTGGGTGGTTGCCAACGGATCCATTTGGGCCCAAAACCCAACAAGTTGTCAAGGCCAGTTTTCCTCGATAACGGATCGGGGACCTAAGCCCGGGACGTTACACAGCATCTCTAACACCTTAAGTCATTGCAGAAGACTTTCATGCCGAGACACTTCCCATCGAACTTTTCCTTCGACATCCTCAATTCACTTTTTCACTCTACTGTGTTGCTTCCTCTGAAGAGGTTAAGGATTCTACCGAGGATGAAGATGGAATAATGCTTCAAAAATTCACCTTCTTGACTTCCTGATTTGCTAAAATTGGCAGCAAATTCTGAAAAGCAAGGCTGACATTGATAAAGCATGGAATTGGGAATTGGGGAAAACTTAGGGTTTGTCATCAGTTCCACAACTACAGTTGTTAATTAAAATTAAGGGCAATCATATTTATTTAAGTCCTCACAAATTTATTTTATTTGGATAAATGAGATCACATGTGATCTCTAATTAGCTAATCAGCTGGATAATTTTATGAGTCAAATCACGAATTTTTTTGGGGTTAGTTTAAGTTTCTTTCTTATTTTGTAATTACAACCCTTCACGAATTTTTTGGGTTAGATTTTCTTTCTTATTTTGTAATTACATCCCTTGTGTATAAAGGAGTCAATAGTCAGTGAGTTTAGACAATTGGAGTGAAAATTAAAATTGGAGTTTTCTCTCTCCCCACTTCCTCCCTTCTCTCCCCCGCACATCTCCGCACTTCTTCGCCACAAATCCTGTAAAACGGGCGTGTTTCTACTTCACTCTCACCCTCACTATTCGTCTCGCTACCCAAAATTCTCTTTTGTGTCAGACAAGATGGGAAATGCGCATTTCAGGTTTGACGATAATGATAATTTCCGTGGACTCTTTGATTAGCAGGATTTTAAAAGAAATCACTTCAAGGTATTGTAGACACTAAGAAGTGGACTCCACTGCTTATGCTTTTTCCGTACTCGTTGAAAACTGTTTACAATATTGCTTAACTTGATCCTCCATCCGACTCCTCCATTTCCGAAGACCATGATGTCAGGCTGGTTGATCGTTGAGTAGAAGGTCAAGTGCATGTACTCTGCTCAGTCCTATCAAGATGGACTGAGCCAAGCATATACTCAACCTTACAATTATCTTTTATAGAGAGCTTTGTTATTAAAGAAAGATATACCTTAGTTTAATTTTCTGGAATTAGCCTCGTTTCATCGCATTGAAGGTATATTTATTCATTTAGGGTGCGCTTGCTTAGTCACCATTGAATCAATTTAAAACAAGTTACAGAAATATGTATACAACAACAAAGCTTTTTCCCACATTAAGTAAGCCCGGCTACATAGATTCTTGCCTCCATTCAAATCTATCTTGGGTCATTCTCAGGCTTAGAATGAAAAAACTAAAATCCCTTCGGATAGTCTCATTCCAACACTTTTTGAGCCCTCTTCGCCCTCTCTTAGCCGGCTCAACATCCCAACACTTGCATCTCCTAATCGGTGCATCACTCTACCTCCTTTGCAAATGGTCATACCACCTTAAGCGGTTTTCCCGCATCTTATCCTCGATCAAAGCTACACCCACTTTCCTTCTGATTGCATCATTATGAATCTGATCTTCGCATGTATGTCCACACATCCACCTTAGTATTTTCAATTCTGCAATTGCCATTCTCTGCACATGTTTGTGGTTCACAGGCCAACATTCAGATCCATAGAGCATAGCTGGTCTCACTACTGCTTTGTAAAACATTCCTTTGATTTTCATGGAAATTTTCTTATCAAATAGAACAGTAGAGGCTCCTCCTCACTTTAGCCAACCTGCATTTATTTTATGAGTATCATCTCCGTCAATTTCCTCATCCTGTTGCAAAATAGATCCCAAGTATCTACGAGAGTTTTTTTTCTTATAGTCACTTATAGTCCCCTATCTTCACCTCGATTCATTCACTGTTGAAGAAATATATATACCTAAAAGAGAAAAATCAATAAAACTAATGGAAATGGATTGTACCCTAGATGTGATGAACAATAATTATTGAGAATATTTCATCATCTTAGGATATACAATGTGAAAATAGTTTCTAAATGGTTGTTCGCATTGTTGGTTAGAAGAAATTGCTTTTGTATGGATTTTTTTACAATAATAGTAAATAGAAACTAAATAAATTTCATAGGTCGAGGTGAATAACATGCTCACTCATGCGGATGATCTACCAACAAGACTGATTAAATCGATCTATGGAGTGTCGTCCATCATGTGAGTCCATCATGATGTAGTGTCCTCTCCAACCACGTACTGGAGAGGTGTATGTACGGTGCTTCTGAATATGATGCTATCGATGTGGCCAGTGCAAGAGATACTAGTGGTTTCCATTTTTAGAAGGACGATTGGACAGAGGAGGGGTCGTTCTATGATCTGTATCCTAAGCATTTTGCGTTCGTACATGATAAGGAGGTCATTGTACCTGAGATCTGAGCAAGGGGCTCATGGACTCTTACCTTTACATCAGAATTCTCTGATCAGCGAGTCGAGGACTTTCTGGGTCTCTCAACCAGGCTTGAGAGAATAAATGACCCTTCCGATGGGAGAGATTCAGGTTGTTAGAGAGATAGAGCCTTCTCGATCAAAAAATCTTATAGTGTTTGTTGAGATATTTTATATCTTTTATCTCTTTTACGTATTTTCTATTCTTTCTGGCTTCATTATGCAATTTACCAAATGGGTCTCTCCTTTATAAAATAGAACTCTAGGGCCCTCATGAGAATACAACTCATTATTTTCCCTCAACATGGTATCAGAGAGACAGTCCTAGACTGGAATTCTCGTACCCCACCATGCCCTAGACCCCACATGCAACCTCCTCCGCGTTGCGCATCACCGTTGCACCTCCTCGCAGTCGTACCACACACCGTCGACTCTCCTTCAGAGGCAGACTAGCGGCACCGCGAGCAGCACAGTGCGCCTCCATGCAACAACAGAGGGGCACAACGCACTGCTGCACCTCCACGCACTGTTGACGGCCTGCTGTTGCGCATAGTAGTGTCTCCTCGCATGACTCGGTATGCCGCCAAAGGCCCTCGGCATGGTTTTCTCTCTTTTCCGTCATCAAACTGCACTCTGAAACGGTTTGATTTTGACCGGAAGATGAGATTTCAGGCCTACAAATCTCGTTTTTCAGCCCTAGCATGGCTTGAGAAGTAACAAGGATGGTTGTATAAGTCTATACGTACAACCAATCCTTCATATGATTGCGTAGACTTACTCGATTCGGTCTACATCCCCAGTCGAGTTTTGTTTTTAGGCCCTCTTTTATCATATAAGAAAACAAGGATGATGTCTTCTCTTCGTCTGGTGCCTTCAAGGACCTATCGTGAAGATGGATGAGACCAACTATGAGTTGTGGTCGATGTAGTTTCTGACCCTTATGCAATGCAACAACAAAGAGCACATTTTAACAACTATGAGTTGGAGACAATACTTTGTGGAAGCAAGATGATGTGTATGTACGTATGTGGCTCTTTGAGACCCATACCACAAAGATAACCAATAATATTGTGAACCACCCACTGGCAAGGCGATATGGGATATTATGGCATCAACTTATGCCCAAGCGATGCATAAGGTTACGATTCTTCAGCTTCAGTTTGAAGGCAAAGCAGAATGATCGTCCACTGCACATGTTCTACTTCTTGCTTCGTGACATGTTTGAGAATCTTCACAGCTTTATGCCTATTAGGGCCTCTATAGAGAAGCAGATGGCATACATGAACTCCACGACGGTTGAAGTTTTCTTGGATTCTCTTGTCCTAGAGTATGAGGCAACACGAGAACATTTCCTTATTGGGACGATCATATCTCCCATGGAACAGTCGTCTCAATAGTCTCCTATTGTTGAGGCCACACAACCTTCCTCAGCAATAGTTGCTTCTTACGGCAGCAGAGGTTCTACTCAGTTCAGAGAGCGTAGTCCCCGTGGGCCCTTAACGGAGGATGGACGTCAGTGTGGTCCCTTTACCTACTGTCGTCGTCTGTTGATGGCACATGCAATCAAAAGCGTGGATATCATGCATCTGCTCGAGTGGCAGAGCAGATTGATCCTTCAGACACTACAACTCCTCAAGTAGATCCACGCCTTGATGACATTATCTCTCGTATACAGGAGATCATTACTACAGCGATCAGCACTACCACTACAAGATCCACAGATACTGCCAAGGAAGGCCGTATCGATATCGTTTCGGTCCGCCCGAAAATGGATATATCAGGATATCTCGCCGATATATTGACGATATCGGTGGAAATGTCGGAAATGGCTCAAAAAAGCCAATTTTTGTCATTTTTTTAGAAATTAAGATCATCCAAGATATTAAAGCAATAAATAACCTACAAATACACACTTATGCCACACATATCGGTCATTTATATCTAATATATCGTACATATCGATTATCATATCGAACATATCGATGTTAATGTTTATTCCTGACGTTTAGATATTGGAAATGGATTCCATTCAAGTTCTTATAACATTAAATAATTTACGAATATACACTTAGATGACACATATAAATCATTTGTGAAGACTATGATCCTTATATTGCACATATCATCATATCGAACATATAGTTGGTACTGTTAGTTGTTGACCATATATTGGAAATGGAGTTCATCCAAGTTCTTAAATCACTAAATAGCTTACAAATATACTCTTAGATCACACATATCGATCAATCTATGAAGCTTATATCGCATATATCGATCGTTTTGAACATATCGATATTAATGTCTGATTCTTGACTTTATAGATATTTTGTTTTGAAGAACTGACTGTATATATATTGGAAATCGATTTCATTCAAGTCTTACAATATGAAATAACTTGGAAACATACACCAAGTTGAAGAACCATTGTATGCACCCTCCTGTCGCACCATACCCTACCAGTACGGGGGTCTCGCTGGCTGGTCAGCGAGCCTGGTGGGGCTAGGGGAGGCCCAGGTTGACCCTCCCTGCAGTGGTGCGGGGGCAGCGCCTCCGAGACAAGACAAAATATATATAAACCATTATGTGTTTTAATACTAGGTGTAGCTAAGGTATAGCTAGATAAGTAGTTGAATCAATCTTGCATGAATAATAGCATTGATATATAAAGATATCAGCGAAATATCAACGATATCGATCGATATCCACGATTTTTTTTCTACCGAATCCAGTCATTTTTTTACCAATATAAGCCGATATCCCTGTAAAAGGAGATATTAGGTGATATCGAAACCCCTAACTTGTCAAAACCGATATATGGGCGGTATATCGTCGATATATCGTCGATAGGACCTTCCATGGATACTGCAACTATGGCTAGGGCATCTTCGAACTCCTCGGGTATCGCATACACTATTACTGGTTGTAGCAATGCAGATATGACAGAGTGGATCATAGACTCTAGTGCTTCTCACCATATGTGTGGAGACAGAGCTCAGTCAGTTCTTACAGGCATGTACCCCTTGGTAGATGGGTCATCATACAAATGTGATTCACTTACCCACCACAGGATAGGGGGTGCATTTGACGCCGTCCACCAGAATTTTGTATATGCTTTTGATTTTCAGATGAGCTTGCTTTCTATTAATAAGATTACAAAGGATCTACAATGTCGTATCACTTTGACCCCTCTTCTCTTGTGTTACAGGACATGCTCACAGGAAAGTTGATTGGATGTGACCGTGAGCAGCGGGGGTTCTACAGATTGGTCCAACCTCTATATGCTTGTATCTTTACTATTCCTATTGGACCAGTCTCAACGTAACTGTGGCATCGGCCACCTTCTTCTACAGAAGCCATGTCATGTCCTCCCACAAATCTCCACGTGATCTTCCTTCCAGTGCAAGGCTTGCCAGATTGGGAAACATCACCATTCTTTGTTTCCATCTCGTAAGAGTCGAAGCAGTTCTCAGTTGTTTGAGCTCATTCACTTCGATTTCTGGGGTATGAGTCGTGTCCTTGATCATCAGGGACACCATTTTTATCCAATTGATGTTGATGACGATTCTAGTCTTTCTTGGGTTTTCTCGTTAAAGAATAAGTATGAGGTTAGGTCTGTCATTAAATCATTTATTAATGAGATAAAAAATATTTCTTCTGCTACTATCAAATATTTACATTCTGATAATGTCTTGGAGTTTTGCACTTTACAAAGATTCGAGTTTCTTAGGTCGCTTGACATTGTCCACCAGGCCTCGCACGCCTATAAATCTAAACAGAACGGTGTAGCTGAGCACAAACATCGTCATTTACTCGGTGTGACCAGAACCCTTCTGATTCAGAGTCATGCTCCTCACTCTTATTGGGGTGATGCAGTTCTCACTCCATGTTACTTAGTGAATTGTATGTCATTCTTTGTTTTGGGAGAAAAGGTTCCTTTCTCGATTACGTTTCTCGAAAAGGATATGATCTCCCTTACACTCTGTGTGTTTGGATCAGTGGCCTTTGTTCACAATCTTTCACCTGGTCGTGACAAGCTCTCCCCCAGAACTGTCAAGTGTGTCTTTGTCGGTTACTCTCGTACCCATAAAGGGTACCGGTGCTTTGATCCACTTTGACGAAAATACTTTGTCAATGTTGATGTTACATTCTTTGAGTCTATTATGTATCTCTCCTACAGGTGACAGACTGGCCCAATCTAACTCTGATGAGGAGGTCAACATGTATCCACCTCCTACAGCTCTACCACCTCCTGAACTTGCTCTACAGTCTCCATCACCTCACTCACCACCACCTCCTCCACCACCTCCAGTACTTATACCACTTCATATGCTGCCTCTGGACCACCACCCACCTTAATTCATTTTTCCCCACATGTGTTTACTTAGAGGTCTCACTTTGTTCCCCCTGCTCACAGATCTTCCCCATCATCCAACACACCTCAATTATGTAAAGATCTCATTCTTTCTACTAATGGCACTACTGAGTTGTCTATGCAGCAGGATTCCTTACAAGATGAGCAGGTACCCACTTACGAGGGAAATTTTCATATTCAGGAGGTGGCAGATGTTCTCAATGTACCTATCTCTCTCAAAGCAGAGACGTACATGTGCTTCATATCCTCTTGCAACCCAAGTTTCTTAGAGCAGACTTTCAGAGGATTTCAGGAGATTTATCGTGGCAATGTCAGCCGTGAAGATACCACAGACGTACCAGGAGGTCATTCAGGATAATCAGAGGATACAGTCGTGTGGCACTTGGCCTTATTTTAGCTCCAATGGGTGCATTAGTTGTTGGGTGCAAGTGGGGGTCCACAGTGAAGCACCAAGGAGATGGCAGGTTCACCCAGACTATGAGGTGGACTATCATGATACATTCTCTCCAGTGGTCAGGCATTCTAATATGCTTGTACTTCTATCTGTTGCAGTGATACGAGATTGGCTCCTCTATCAGCTTGATGTCAAGAACGATTTTCTCTATGGTGACCTATAGGAGGAGATTTACATACACCAATCACCTAGGTTCGTTACTGAGGGGGAGTGTCAGAAGGTTCACAGGATTCACAACGTGATCTATGGCCTTAAGCAAAGTCCAAGAGCATGATTCCAGAAGTTCTCGGACTTGATAAAGCAACAAGGGTTTGTGAGATCGACTTCATATCATTCAATGTTTATTCAGAGGACTCAGAGAGGTACAATTGTCATACATGTGCATAATAATGATATCATTGTTACAGGGGATGACGAGTGTGGCATTTAGGTTGCTAAGGATTTCTCAGGTCAGCAGTTTGTGACCAAGAACCTTGGTAGCCTACACTACTTTCTGGGGATTGGAGTTCACCAGCAACCAACAAGATCATGTGATGACCCAGAAGAAGTACGCTACAGATCTCTCTGAGATAGGCATGACAGATTGCAATCCTGTCACTACTCCTATAGACCCAAGCATGAAGCTCTATGATGATGACACCACGGAGGTCGATAAGAGGAGGTATAGGGAGCTTGTTGGGAAGCTTCTATATGTGACCATCACCAAGCCAGATATATCCTTTGCCTTACCTGGCACTGGTGTTCTATTCAGCAGAGGTATAACCCTTGGCATTACAGCTTGTGCAGATGCAGATTATGCAGAGTGTCCCAAAGATAGGAAGACTACCTCTAGCTTTGCAGTGTTCATAGGGTGTTCCGGGTGTTCCTTGGTGTCATGGAAGACTATCTCTAGCTTTGAAGAGTTTGTTGGGAACTAGCAAGAAGCGGATAGTGGTTTCCAGATCAAGCATAGAATTAAAATACATGGGAATGGCACAGGCTAGCATAGAAATGACGTTGGTCAGATATGTTCTTATTAACCTAACTGTTGAGGTGCATCTTCCCATGCACCTCCAATGTGACAACCAGGTTGCTATATTCAACACCAAAAACACAACCTTCCATGAGAGGACCAAGCATATCGAGGTAGACTATCACTGCACTCGAAACATGGCGCAGAAGGGCCTTATCTCCACTACTCATGTTAGTTTAAGAGATTAGACATCAAATGTACTTACCAATGCTCTAACCAGAGGGTCTTACCAGAGATGTTGTTCAAAGCTGAGCATGATTGATATCTATGCTCCAGCTTAAGGGGGAGTGTTGAGATATTTTCTATCTTTTATCTCTTTTATGTATTTTAATCTTTATTATGTAATTTACCCAATGAGTCTCTCCTCTATAAAAGAGAACCCTAGGGTCTCATGAGAATGCAATTCATTATTTTCCATCAACAGTGTTATTTCTGCTCCTCTGGTAGCCGAAGTTGAGGAGATTAATCGGGACTATGCTAGGATCTGACCTGGGAGATCCATGCTAGGATATGGATTTTTTTGTGGTCGCTGAGAAGAAGGAAAATTCTGATTGGTGCTAATAGAGCTAGAATTTTTCATGGGGTAGAGGCGACCTACGATAGATGTAGCAAAGTAATGGAAGATATTGACAACCTTTTCTTTTAGTGCCCTGGCTCTAGGGAGGCATGGAGGGTTGCAGATTTCTCTGGTGTACATGTGGAGTGACATGGAATCTTTCTGGTCTTCGTTTGGAAATAGTTGGACTGCTTGATGGATGGTAGAAGAAAGGATTGTGCGTTGCTTAGGACCATCTGGTGGGCTAGAAGTTGTGTCGTTTTTTTGGGTGGGAGATTTTATTTTGAGAATGTTCTTGTGCATGCCAAAGCTCTTGTGGATGTTAAGTGCTTACAAATATGATTACTCTATTTTTAAATATATATTCTTTGGATGGATCTCTAAAGGAGGTTTCATCCCATCATTTCTCAAAAAAAAAACAATAAGCTCACTCAACCACTAATTAACCAATGACAAAAAGAGAATCCACAAACAAACAAAAACTAAAAAAATTGACGCCTTGAGTAATAACGTAAATGGACATCGTTATACAACTCATTTACTAGAAAGATTGTATATGTTATGATCATTATGTTCCTTAAGCCTTTGTAAGGATTCCCCAACAGAGGAACCGCGACATACAACCTCAAAAAATGAGAGGACATGATGAAACACAAAAAAAGGTCTATAATATAATATAGCATGGAAAAATATCCTATCAAAAATTCGAAGACAAGATGAAACACGGAAAAAAGGCTTACCGTATAATATAGCACGGAAAAATATCTTGCAGGAAAATAGACTAATTGTGCTAGATGAAGTCAGCTATGACCAATATGGTTAGTTGATGATCTGTGAATCACCCAATTTTATTTGGGTCGAATTGTTGTAGTCGGGCGATCAGGATCAATCAAAAATCAACCATACGAACAAATAAATCAATCAATTAAGCCATATGTGATTTTGTATTTATTTAAGCTGGGCAAGTCCAAGGGGCGACTCAAGGAAGCAAAGGAACAATTTATGGTTCAATTTATCAAACTAAATGTATGATTTCCAGGAGAAATATTTTTTTGTTTTTTTATGCAATATAACTATGAATCTAAAATGCAAATGAACTTGATTTCGAAGGAAAAAATGCAACTTAGCCCAATTAAGTTTTAGTTCAAAATAAGATAAAATTAGGCAAATGGTATTTTTCCTGTGACCATAATTCAATGATGCATGCAAAAAATCTTTTTGTGGATTTTCAGGGTTAAAATGCAACAGTGAAAAATGAATTCTTTTTAAGGGTTTTAATGCAATTCTAGGAACAAACAGTGCAAAAACTATGCAACTTGGATAGAAACTTAAATATTATGGAATGAACATACATTGATTTTTTAGAATTTTCTGACAATATATTAACTTTTTTATAAATTTTCTATTGAAACAGAGTGAATCTGACTATATAATTCTTAACAAAGCAATAATGAAAATTCATGCCAAATCAAAATTATCTAAAATAGACCTATCAATATACAATCAAAGAAAATTGAGTTTGCGAAAAAATATTATGTGTGGATCAAATTAAAATAAATTATAAATTCCACTCTATGAATTATTAAAAACAACTTGAACATCCATTTGCAACGAAACTTTGACACAATATCCGGCAAGTTTATTACACTACGTATGATTTTCTGGGAATTTCTGATCAATAGTTGAGTCTACAAAAATTGTAAAAGCTAAAAGGGTAAAATATCACTAATTTCCACTCAATGTATTTTCATAGATCAACCACATATCATAAAAATATAAAGTAAATTAGGACTGTAGAGAATTAAATTCTAGACACTATCTTTGGAGTTGCAATTTCATAAAAACATGTTCAAAAGGATGCTCAAATACAAGGTTCAATTTACAATAAAATTAAAAGTTCAACAAAAAAAATTAATTACCTCTAGCATGGGGGTGTTGGGCATAATTTTTCCAAAAGATAAAAAAATTGACTTCTTTGTCTCTCTTGAAATCGTGGGTTCCCAAAATGGAAGGGCACGACCACGAGCGGTGAGGGGCACAACAGAGGAGAGGCGGCTTGCGTGTAGGCAGCTAAGAGCGGGCTCCTGCAGTGGAGGCAAGGTCCGTGGGTGCAGTGGTGAGTAGCAACGTATGGGCCACGCAAGGAGAGGTGGTCGCTCGACGTTGTGTTGGGGTTGCTGGAGCGACTGATGATGGTAGGCGACGACGTGTGGGTTGCAGGTGGGCGGAGGTGTGCATGTGGCGATGACTGATCTCAGCTGGAGGAGAGGTGCTGTGATGAGGAAGAAATGATGATTTGATGTGATTCCTACAAGAGGCATCCAATGTCGAGATTGTCATTCATTTCACCGGTATCTCCTTCATTTCTCGTCTGATGGGAAGTCAAAGGAATTTGTGGTGGTGTTGATGGATGAGATTTGTAGTCGTGTGCTTCCTCGAAGACCTGCAAGTGAAGTGGATATGGCTCAAGTTTTGGGTACTCGACCTGAACGTTACGACTGAAACCAAGAATGGTGGAGGCGGAGCGAGCTCTTGGATGCGAAGGAGGGAACTTTTGACGTTGGCGGGTTGCAAAAGGAAGAGGAAACTGGGAAGGGGATCGAGAGATGGATGTGCTATCGATGTCAGATTGAGTAACAGAAGTAAAGCTTCAATTTGGGGGAAAAGGTGAGTAATATTAGCAGAGAAATGGAAGGAAGAGAGAGGATAAGGGAGCAATAGAAGGAGAAGAGAAAGAGATGTTTACAGGGTGGTTCGCTAGAAGGATGGAGCTGCGATGCGTGGCTCCGATTGTCGCCTCGATTGGCCTTGGCATGAGACCAAGAGGCTCTGCAGCAAAGCTGGAAGCTCATTGCTACATGGGACCGGTGTCGTGGATCACACATATGAACGGGACAAAGTCGTCATCGCTCGACCTACGTCGCTTTCCGTTGTCATTGGAGGAACTAAGGGGGTTGGACCTTTTATGCTCTCGCTTGGCGGACAAAGAAAAATGAGGGAGGATTAGAGGATTAAGAATGAAGAAAGGAGAATGGAAGTTAGAAAGAGTGGGAGTAGTGGAGAATAAGGGAAGTTGGTGTAGAGAATGGGTAAAAGAAATAATAACAAATTAAAAATAAAGAAGGCCACTTAAAATAATAAAAGAAAAAGTAAAAAGAAAATAGAACAATAAGAATCATCAAGAATAATGTATATCTTAGATTAAAAGTAAAAAATATTTTTGGAATGCATTTCAAACAATTAAAATGCAAATTTTACAGCTTTTCTATATTTTAGCATTTTTGATTAAAAGATATTAACAAAATAAAATAAAATACTAAAAATAAAGTAAAACAAAAATATTTTTTGCATACTTTATAAATAAGAAAAAGCAAAAGAAAAAGGAGGAAAGAACAATATTTACACTATATACGGACTTAGAGTCACTTTGCATTATTTTCAACGGTAAAATAATTTTTTTATTTTCATAATTAAGTGCTTTATTATATTATACAATAAAGAAATTAATAGATGAAGAAAGAAATAAAAAATGAGTTAAATTTGAACATAAAATGTCAGTGTCAAGTTAGTACATATATATATATATACAGTATAGAACTAAGTCCCCAAATCGACATTTTGCAAACAAGCTTCGATTTTAATCAAATAATTTCATTGGATAGATAACTTTCTAACTTGAACTTTAAAAGCGCGTTTGATAAATTTAGAGTTCATACGGAGCAGGAATTTAGTCGAGAAGTTGAACTTTACAGTTTTTTCGGTTCAAGACATAAGTATTAATTGAAGGCAGGAATTATGTTGTATTTTTGTATTTATAAATATTTTTATGTACAAGTTAGAAGAAGAATTAAGTCAAAAGTAGTTAGTATGAATTTAATAAAAATCAAAGAATGAGCTTTTTAGAGATAAATATATACAAGGATTTTGTGCTTCTTATTTAATGCAATTATGCATACTAAAATATGAATTTTATTTACATATGCATAAATGATAAAAAAATGCAATATAGATGAATAAATGCAATCAATTACTTGGGAACAGAGCTCTATTTTCTTCTTTCAGAGTGATGAATCACAGATTCATCAACCCTTTTTTTCTTAAAACTTGCTCCTCCTCGAGCAACTAAAATGAAATGCATAAGTGAAATGATGTTGGGTTACACATAGGGATGCAAACGGACGGATACAAATACAGGTGTTACCATATCCTTATACATTTTAAAACACGAATACATATACAGAAATGGATAAATTACAGATATTGAAAATTACAAACCATATCCTTAGATACGGATACTAATATGAAAAAATTCACGATTCGGATGCGGATATTTTACGAACGAAAACGGATTATCCTGTGGATAAGAAATGCCTTATAAGTTCTAACGCTTACATTTACTAGGATTGTTTGGTAAAGTCGAAACTATAATTAATTAAATCAAAATTAATAAAATACGTGATAACATAATACAAAAAGAAATTATGGTGTCATGCTAAGTTTTAATCAATAACATAGAGATGTATATTTTTCTTCCATATTTGAAAATGACTACATATGCAATATATTGCAACTAATCATATAACATATTTGGAGATATACACGCACAAGTTAATGTATGTATATACAATACAAACACAGATTCAGGAATGTGGATATCCATATCTGTATCCATCAAAAAATATGTAACCATATCTGTATCCTTATCTTCAAAAATTTCGAAAACAATATCCATATCCTTATCCGTATTCGCAAAAAAATCTCATATATGTATCTGTATCAGCTAAAATAAAAAAATCATATATGTATCCTCTTAAAAACGGATACAATGAAGGACGGATACAGATATTATCCATATCCAATTGCGTCCCTAGTTTCACACCAAGTTCATGAACAAAAGGTGAAAACGGAACTCGACTCGACCTTTGGATTAATAATGTGACAGAACTCCTTATGAGAATTAGGGTTTTTAAAAACAACAATCTTCAAGTTATACAAGTCATCATCCCGATCCGACTCAGAAGTCATCTTAGATCAACCCCCTCCCAAAGCATCCTACATGAACACTGACTAATTATCTCTAGTGAGTGAAAGATGTTAGCTCTTCTCATCCAAGATGTCGAACTACCATTCAATCTCCTCGTCCAGTAACTCGTCCTCACGGAATCAGATATTTCCTTCTAAGTTCAGGAACGTGCTAGTTCACAACGAGTGGAGGGAGAAGTCTAGAAGAAGGGAAAAGAAGGGAGGAGAGGACAGTGCAGTCTACTCTCCTGCGAAGCTTGGCCAGTGTAGCCAAGTCTCCACCAGATCTGCAGGCTATCTGAAGCTTGGACCATTTTGGTCAAATATTGTTCTTTTTGATATTGGATTCTTTTTTGGGTAAGAATTGTGGTTGCTCTGTATTGATCTTTTATGCTCCGACGGATATAGAATCTTTTGATCCGCTCATATTTTGGGTCTTAAAAAGTTTGTGCTAGCAGTACATCCCTCATCCAAAACTTTATTTCAATTCGGTACTCCGATCTTTAGATGTCCACGCTACTAAAGAAAAAGACATATGATCTTCCAACACATCATCTGAGTTGAGCCAAGTGCACGGTGTATGTAAACATATATTATTCTCTTATGTACCTCTGCGTTATTTTTCTTTTCTGTTGAACCTCTCCTGTAATTTACCCATATGCTACTCTCCTATATAAGAGAGCCTAGGGTTGATGGAATAAACAAGTTCTTCTATTTTTCCAACATGGTATCAAAGCGACGGTCCTAGACCAAAGTTCTTGAAACCCTAGCCCCACCATCGAGCCTCCCCTTCTCTCCGCGCCGCCGGCTGTGTGCCTCGACCCCTCGTGCACCGCCGGTCGTGCGCCTCATGCGCCCCGCGCTCCGCGCGCCTCGCCTCGCCTGGCACGCATCTCCAGCGCGCTTCGCACGCATCTCCAGCATGCCTCGCGCGCATCTCCTGAGCCCAACGTGCATCTCCTGCACCCCACGTGCATCTCCAGCGCGCCCGCTCACGCGGTCTCTCACGCACTCCCTGCGCCCTATCGCGCGCTCCTTGCTGTGCACCCTTAAGCCGTAAATCAGCCCTGCACGTATTTCTAGCGCTCACAACTCCAAAGAAATGGGTTTGGTTGCTTGAAGTCTACACATGCAACTAAACCCGTAAATGTCCATGTAGATAATCAAACCTTCAGTCTACTACTCAGTCTTCTGTTACCAGTATGTCAGAAAGCAAGGCAGATATTCCATCTATAGGTGTCTTTCGAGGTCCAGCACCTATTGTAAAGATGGATGGTACGAACTATGAACTGTGGGCGATGCAGTTCATGAGCATGATGAAGTCAACCGGTAAGAAGCACATTCTTACCGAAGAAGAGCCTGCTGAGAAGACTGGAGTTAATGCCTCGTGGGAGGCAGATGACGCATATGCCAAAGTATGGCTATCTGGAACTCTGGCAATCGAGATTGCCAATGATATTCTTCATCAGCCCACGGCTAAAGCAATGTGGGATATTCTGGCTGCCACATACTCTCAAGCGAAGAATGAGACGAAGATTTTGCAACTCCAGCATGACATATTCACCATCAAGCAGAATGGACGCCCTCTACACTCAGTCTACACATCTCTACGAGGGATGTTCGAGAAGCTGTACAGCTTCATGCCCCTGACAGCCACACCAAAGCAATAGAAGACCTACCGGAATGCTACTATGGTAGGAGTTTTCCTTGCTGTCCTTGATCCAGAGTATGAGGCGGCGCAGTCTCAGATCTTGGCAGATTCTACTATTCCTCCTATGGAGGAAGCCTTTCACAGACTGAGTCGCATCACCGTGCCCTCTACGGCCACGAATCAGACTGCTTCAGCAATGGCTGCCAACAGGGGTCGTGGAGGTCACCATCATACCCGTGGACATGGTCCTCGTGGTAGAGGAGGTCGTATTCGGCCAATATGTACCTACTGCTATCGGATCGGACATACTGAAGACACATGCTACTCTAAGCATGGATTTCCTGCATCTGCACGAGTCGCCGAGCAGATAGAGCCTCCATCTGCTGCCTCTTTGGATCAGCGCTTTGATGATCTTGTTGCCCGTCTAAGGGGCATTATTCCTCCATCTGGACCAGCACTCACTACTGAGAACCAATCTGATGTTGGCGCACCTGCCTCTGCATTTACCAGTACATCAGGTAGTACATATGCATTTACTAGTAGTGGATCAGATACTTTAGCATGGATTATGGACTCTGGCGCTATACATCATCTATGGGTGATCAAAGTCTACTTACAGGGTATAGACAGATCCCTCCAGGTCGAACAGTGGTCATTGCTAATGGCACACATTCCCCGATTACTGGTCAAGGGGAGAATAGACTGATGTCATCTATGCATCTCAAGAATGTGTTACACGCACCTGATTTTTCAATGAATCTGTTGTCTATCAGTCAAATTACAAAGGATTTACAGTGTCAGGCGATTTTTGATCCAGCTTCTCTTATTTTTTAGGACATCCTTACGGGCAACATGATTGGGCGTGGCTATGAGCAAGGAGGCCTATATCGCCTTAGTCAGCCTCCCTTTGCTGGAACCTCATCTCTACCTGTTGGTCACGTCTCTCCTCTGCTATGGCACCTGCGCTTTGGACATCTACCGCTTCAGAAACTACATCGTGTGTTACCCCAGGTTTCACCTCACACGTCTATTCAATGTGAGGCTTGTCAGTTGGGAAAGCATCATCGCTCAACCTTTCCTAGTCGTCAGTGTCGGAGTAGTATCTCCAAGTTTGAGTTGTTTCACGTTGATATCTGGGGTCCGAATCGTGTTCCTGATCATCTGAGATTATCAAAAAGCCTCTAACACTCCTACTAGAATATATTGGGGCATCCCTCCGATTTGGGGCAAGTGTTCGGATCTATTATGACATAGCAATTAGGTGCTCAACGGACCCCCTTTTCATCTTTTAAACCGGCGTGACGAGAGATTTTCTTACGCTATTTAGTTCTTCATATATAGTAGGGGGGATACCTCAATGGATCCCTCCAGCCTCAACTCGCAACACTATTAGGACAACGATCATCAGGGATACAGGTTTTATATAGTTATTGTGGACAATTTCTCTCGAGTGTCATGGGTATTTTTGTTAAAGAATAAATCAGAAGCAGGAAATATTATCATCAATTTTCTTAATGAGATTCATAATATCTTTTATGCATCTGTTAAACTTGTGAGAAGTGATAATGCCCTGGAATTGTGTACTCATGCCCTATCCAGTTATTTTTCATCCCAAGGAATCATTCACCAGACATCTTGTGCTTATACCTCCCAACAGAATGGGGTTGCCGAAAGGAAACATCGCCATTTATTGGACGTAACCAGGTCGCTTCTTATACAGAGTCATGCTCCTCACTCTTTCTGGGGTGACGCGGTTCTTACAGCATATTACCTAATCAATCGTATGATGTCATCTGTTCTGGGTGAGAAGATTCCATTCTCTCTTATCTTCCCTGGAAAAGAACTATTCTCCCTTACTTCACGTGTGTTCGGTTCTGTTGCGTTTGTCCACCGGTTGTCTCCCGGGATTGACAAGATCTCTCCTAGGGTTGTCAAGTGTGTCTTCGTTGGGTACTCCAGAACTCAGAAGGGGTACAAGTGTTATGATCCTTTGCGCAGGCGGTACCTTGTTAGTGCAGATGTTACATTCTTTGAATCTATCATGTATTTCTCAGCCTCTAGTGATCAGTTGATACCCCCTGCTAATAATAATAATAATGCCATTTACATGTCACCACCATCACCACCACCACCACCATCACTACCACCTGTCACTATACCAATTTCCCCTTTACCACTTCATTACATCCGCAGGCATACTTCAGCTCATGGTTATTTCTCATCACCCAGCTCGCCTAAGGTATGTTCTGAAGATATTACCATTGATGGATCTGATGATGTTTCTGAGCAGGTTGTGTTACAGAGGCCAGACGAGGATACCACTGATTTAGATGTTCCTATTGTTATACGAAAGTCGAAGAGGAGTTGCACATCCTATCATTTAGCAGCTTCTGTGTCCTTTGATCGACTAACTGGAGATTTCAGGAATTTTGTCGTCGCACTGTCAGCAGTAGCTATTCCATGGAATTACCAGGACGCACTGAAGGATAGTAGATGGCGTCTTGCTATGGAGGAAGAAATGGCAGCTCTTCAGTCTAGAGGTACTTGGAGTCTGGTTCCTGTACCTGCTGATGTGTCACCAGTGAGCTGCAAATGGGTATTTACAGTCAAGCAGAATGCCGATGGCAGTATTGACAGGTACAAGGCGCGTCTTGTCGCTCGTGGCTTTACACAGACATATGGGGTGGATTATCTTGATACATTCTCACCAGTGGCCCGTCATTCCACTCTATGGATCTTGTTGTATGTTGCGGTTACTCGAGAGTAGCCGCTATACCAGTTGGATGTGAAGAACGCATTCTTGTATGGTGACTTACAGGAGGAAGTCTACATGCAACAGCCACCTGATTTTGCTGTTGAGGGGGAGTATCCTACGGTATGCAGACTTCATAAGGCTATCTATGGCCTTAAGCAGAGCCCCAGAGCGTGGTTTCAGAAGCTCTCAGATCTCTTTGAGAAACAAGGATACAAACGTTCCAATGCTGATCATTCCTTGTTTGTACAAAAGACTTCCAGAGGTATTATTGGAATCATGGTCTATGTAGATGACATTATGATTACAGGTGATGATGAACAGGGAATAAAGGAGGCGAAAGAAATGCTGGGTCATGAATTCGTCACCAAGGACCTTGGGGTCCTTAGATATTTTCTGGGACTGGAGTTTGCCAGAAATCCTTATGGGTTGGTAACGTCTCAGAGGAAATATGTCACCGACCTGTTGAGTGAAACGGGAATGCTTGGTTGCCGACCTGCTACCACACCTATGGACCCCGGTATGTAGCTATATGATGGTGATACAGAGGAGGAGGATAGTAGAAGGTACAGAGAACTGGTGGGTAAACTTCTTTATATTACGATTACTAGGCCCGATATAGCCTTTGCTGTGAGTTGCATGAGCCAGTTCATGGAGCAACCACGTCAGGTACACATGGATACCATACATATGATACTCAGATACCAAGTCATCTCCAGGTGTGGGTTTGTTGTTCAAGAAGTGCAAAGAGACTATTATCTCAGCCTGTGCAGATGCAGACTACGCAGGGTGTCCCAAGGACAGGAAGTCCACCTCTGGGTTTGCTGCATATGTCGGAGATTCTCTAGTCTCATGGAGGAGCAAGAAACAGACTGTGGTGGCACGGTCTAGTGCTGAATCTGAGTATAGGGCTATGGCCCAGGTGAGCACAGAAATGATGTGGGTAAAGGCTGTGCTTACAGATTTACATATAGAAGTTCCACTTCCTATGGCTTTGGAATGTGACAATCAGGCGGCCTTGTTCGTTGCAAATAATCCAGCATTCCATGAACGAACCAAGCACATTGAAGTTGACTGTCACTTTATACGTGACATGATTCAGAAGGGATTCATTGCTACATCCCATGTTAGTTCAGAGAATCAAACAGCAGATATTTTTACTAAGGCACTACTGCAAGGCCCATTTCAGAAGTGTGCATCCAAGCTGAGCATGATTGATATCTATGCTCCATCTGGAGGGGGAGTGTAAACATATATTATTCTCTTATGTACCTCTGCGTTATTTTTCTTTTTTGTTGAACCTCTCCTGTAATTTACCCATAGGCTACTCTCCTATATAAGAGAGCCTAGGATTGATGGAATAAACAAGTTCTTCTATTTTCCCAACAGTGTAGAGTACAGATTAGTTCCTTATCCAAGAGTCTATTCAAAATGAGGCGATCAGGTTAGATACAAAGAGTAAATTTAGATATTGCCTTGTGAACTTGGAGAATTAAGTCTATGACCTAAAGTTCCTAAAATCCTACTTCTCAATGAAGTTCCTCTAGAACTTGAGTAGATTAAGGTTAAGTCGTCCACTCTCAGTTTTTAATCATAACTTCGTATGAAACCCGCTGACTTTCCACTTTGCATATGCATGATCTGCTAATGAAATGCAGATGAAATGAAGTGCATACGAATGAAGTGCAAATTTTAGAATGATTTTTTATGCAAGAATGAAAGAGAAGCCATTTTATTTTACAAATTTTTCGTTATGCCTCCTATTTTGCAACATTTTTGTGCAAAAGAGTACTATTTTCACTATCTTTACATGGTTATACAATTTTATGAAGAGAGTACACATTATATAAATTTACATGTATTTTACATATTTTACAAATTTGTTTTGTTAAGTTTACCCATATCGTATTATTATATAATATATACATAAAATACGTGAAAGTACAAGTTCTGGGTAAAGTATACATACATACATACATATATATATATATAAAAGAAGCATATATTAACATTTAGAACATGCAACTCATTAGGGTATATTTAGAAATACAGAGTACACAGTATCTTTCCAGATATAATTCAACAAAGTTCACCGATCATTTCTGTATAAGTTCAATTAGTACAGATTATGTATGTCCATATACACTTACAGATACATATATACTCTAAGTCGAAATCAGCATAAGCATTTGATGAATCTGTTCAATCTTCAGGAGTACTGAAAGCGATGCATTTGACAGGTCTGTTATTCTTTGTACATAGCACATGTCAACATCCAGAAATGTGGATTAGAACAAAATACTAATCAATCTTCGTATCACCATATATATGTTGTGTCACACCATGATCGCAATTATTGAGATCCCTCTCCTCTCCTGCCGAAGAAACTTCATGAAGTGTAATATATACACACACCCTATACTTAGCGTATGTTATGTCCTCAGAGAAAAAAAGTGAGGAAGAGGCATAGCTCGTGCTAAGCATAGGAGAGTGAAAAGAATAGAAGTATATAAGTCGACATGCCCCCTATACTTAGGCTCTGGTCAGCCTAAGTATAGAAGAGCAAAATGGAACGGTCGAGGTCAAGAGGAGAAGAAATGGGTGAATGAATATATATGGTGCCATCGGTCCCCCTATGCTTAGGCTCTAATCAACCTAAGTATCGAAAAAGAGTGAGTCTAAGAACTGCTAGGGTTTGGGGGATGCAGATAAAAAAACGAAAGAGAAAGAATGAGCGACTCGAGTCACTCTCCCCACTATACTTAGGAATTGATCATCCTAAGTAAAGCCACAAATGACAACGATATGTAACCGGAGCGAGTGATACGAATCACGAGAGGAAGGGATCCATAAGAAGAAAACTATATAAGATGGAGTAAGAATATACAAGCCTCAAGAAGGTTTGTAACGAACCTTCTTGTGGGAACGAGGAGATAAAGAATGTACAGGTGGAGTATAGGTGGAAGGGAGGAAGAAGCAGAATCCCTGTCATCATCAGAGTCATCCTCAGAAGAGCAGTAGTGTACGGTGGAGGATATCCAACTAATACTATACTTTGGCTACACATTCGCATGGTTGTCCAACTCGTCCTCGAACGAAGAATATTATCGTGAGGAAGTATCTGATTGGTCATAAAAAATTATCTTAGTACGGCTACTGGGTACAGGAGAGTTATCCTCGGACATGTCTAACGTAATATACTTGGTTGATTTGCTATATCCTGAAGCAAGGAGAGGAGCGGATTGCTTCCTCCCTCTACTAGCAACTTGACTCGAGGATATAGCTCTTCTGTATCGAGTCTGTGAGGTGCATGCCATGGGTTCTTCATCGGATGAGTCACTATGTATCCATGGGTTCTTCATCGGATGAGTCACCATGTATCCATGGGTTCTTCATCGGATGAGTCACCCAGTATGTTATACATCTCTTGTAGGGTCGGCACACATCTCGGGTACGTAGTAGTGCTCTCGGTTGGCATGGATTTGGGTTCATTCTTTATCGTTTGGGCAATACTAGTGATGTCTAGGCAGGTTGATACCATCTGAGCATGGGTGACACTTGAGAATTCCAAGAGGGGATGCCGATGATTTTTAATCGTGATAACATCTTCCTCTTTTAGATGTGAACACTCCCTAGTGGTGTTGGGTTTGGTCGGTTCGACAATCGTCTCATCAATTAGAGTGGAGAGCAGGGACTCATCAGCCTCTCGAGGGTCACGATTGTCTGCGACTAATTGGGTGGCTTTGGGTTGGGGTGTGTTCTCAAAGGTCACATGCGGGGAATGCGTACCCAATGCATGGAAATCAATCTCCCTAGTCTTGTAATGTACAGTCGCCCTAGCCAAGGCTAAAAACGACTTCCCAAAAATGATTAGAGACTACGTGAACTCTTCTCGATGCTCAATATCAATGACCATAAAGTCCATTCTGAGCGGAGCACCTTGGAAAGTATTGATGACTGGGATAACCCCTCTAGACCGTTTTATGGATCGATCGATCAGTTGAACGATCGCTCTTGACTACCTAATTGGTCCGAGTTTGAGCTTGTCAAACACGGAAGTCGAGCGGATATTTAGAGATGAGTCATCATCGATTCTTACATGGTATTTCTGATTTCGCATTCAACCCTAGGCAACCACTTCACTCTGCGGCTCTTGGTCTTTCTCCCCATCAACAAGGAGGTGGCCATAGACATTAGGTGTCTCTCAGTCCTTGTTCTCATATTGCTCGACCTCTTGAGCATCAATCTACTCTTCACAAATCTTTTGAGGTCGGAAAAGTGTTCTACGACCTTTATTAAAGGAAGCTTAAAAATCAGTTCCTTAGCAATGGTTTGCCTAAGGGCATTATCCAATTCTTTTAAATCATTCTCAATTTCAACTTTTATGAGATTTTTCTGATTTTTCAATTTTTTTTTGGTTTTTTTGATAGACGAATGGTCAGTCTTAAGATTGGAAGGCAACTGGTTTATAGAAGAGGCAGGTAGAATGGACTCCAACTGTACAGAGTGTGCAGGTTCCCTAATGTCCTCTATGTTTTCAGCATCAAATCTGCTCATTTCATTCTCCACTTCCATACCGAGCTGGAAGCAAATGAAATTAATAGGTCATTGACATTTCTCATTTTATCCTTAGTTAATTCATATCTCTTAATAATTCTAGAAATGTCCTCCAAAAATTCCTCATGACAAATCATGAGAGTAGTCTACTCAATTGGAGGATACTGTTGAGAACTTGCGGTCTCATACTCAACAAAAGTAGACTTTGGCATGTAATGCTGGATCGAGTATAGACCTTCCATGTAGCAGATATTGGTCAAAGCCTCATATGGTGGAGTCAATAAATAGAGGGCTTGTAAATCAAGCTCATGGGTCCAATCCCCTGCATGTGTAGGTTCTCGGAATGCGTGGTATGAGGGTTGGACAGTGTATGTATGATCACTAAGGTCAATCAAGTATGGAAAATCATAAGGTGCAAGCCTCTCCATTCAATTTGTTCTTTCGACCAAGTTGTATCATAAGGTCCAGTTATAGTGTGGATGTGTAAGTTATTGACATGTCCCAACAATCACATGAGGATCAAATGAGGTATGTTGGGATAAATAACTCTGTCAATCATCCGTCTCAACAGTGGCTTGCTCTTCGAGTGGTTCCTTGATCCGAGAATACGGTAAGCCATCCCATGATGGAAGTGGATCAGGGGTGTGAGAATAAGGGGTAGGTGAGAAGTGGAGAAGTCAGTCAAAGTTCTGACTTCATATTAAGGGTGGGGTGGATAGAATGAAGATAGATGAGGAGGAACCATCTTGCTGGGGTGAATAAGGAGAGGGTAGGAAGTCAGTTGGAGTTCCTACTTCGTAGTTGGAATAGGGTGAATGATATATGGAAGAGTGAGATGGTGAAGATGGTCGGTAATCAGTTGACGAGAAACGACATGCAGAGTTCGGATATGGATACTGATATGCATTCTTTAGAAAGAAATAAAAGTGGATTTGAGGCGAAATTATGCAAATGCATAGAAGAATAACACACACAAATGGACACACAAACAAATGCAAGAGCAAACCCTACTTTCACCAACTTAACATTGTGATAGTCACAAAGGTTCGACCGTTATCTTTTTTATTTTAGTTAAGTGATAAAACAATCTTTGTTATACAAGCACACAAGCTGAGGCGCTTGACACGCAGTGTACGCTCCCACTATATCCCAATCAAAGAGACGAATGCCCGAGTTGTCGGGTTATATCATGCCTCTAAGGAGTATAGTGAGAATATGCACACCAAAACGTCTCTCGAAGGTCGAAGGCAAGCACTTGTAGTTCCCAAACCCGCAAGAGTCGGACTTTTAGACTTGGGCGCAAGTCAAGGGATTTGAGCTCTAACCTAAAGTATACATAACCACCCACTTTGTCTGGAGGTATACACATGTGTACAAGAACGGGGTTGCTTTCCTGAAAATACTGAATAGTTTTTACTCTGATCTTTTGGTCCATATCAATTAACAGTCGCAATTTTAGAGATTAGTTGTCGCTGATAATTAATCCAATACAAGAAATCATACCTACCGTCTATTCCCAATTCGCTTATTCTAAGTTTGAAAAAACTAAGAGAGCGAGTCAGAAAAAGCCGATATAATCAATGGAAATGGTGATGAATGCTTGAGTAAGAAGACTTACAATGCCTCTAGGCTTCTACAATGCAAGATGTACAACAAAATTGAAATTTCTTAAATGATAAATGAACGCGAGTCAGAAAACCCACCTAGCAGGAAGAATTTATTTGAATTTGACTAAGTTAGAACGATCTAAGATGCATATTACTAAAGTGCGGTGTGGTTCTATGCGTAAGCATATATTAAACCTATGAAGCTCTAATAGCCACGGGTGTAGGATCTATGCTACGTCAAGCAAACCACACAACCACGAGGGTCCAATGTCCACTCCTAAATGGAATCTGCTAGAAATCAAGCAATTATTGCAGGCCTTTACAAAAATAAAGTGTACGAAATAAAACACCCTTTCTCTAAAAATTGACACCCTTTTCGGCTCTTTTCTCGATAGGAGCGTCCATGGAATCACCTGCCTCCAATTTCTTTGAGTTGCTTTGACTTCCAAGAAAGCCGCTCCAAGTCACCATTTCTCTCACATGCAAAGATAACAATATGTTAGAGAGATATTTACACAATGGAAACAAAAGCAAGAAGAAAATACAATGAAAAACAACAAAAAAGAGGAAAAATAAAATAATTACAAAATAGTTTGGGGATTAAACTATCCGAGTGAACAAAAAACCTAACTCTAAGTTTTTTGAAATGAACCTAAGCCATTTGTCTCCCCAGCAACACAAGGTTCGAAATCTCGATTTCAATTTCGTTTCAGTCCCCTCCAAAACCGAAATTTTGGTGAAATTTCGGGAAATTTCGACTGTTTCGGTGGAAATGTCGAAAATGACTCAAAAAAGCCATTTTTCGATGACTTTTTTGGAAATTAAGATCTTCTGAGTCATTACAACAATAAATTGCTTACAAATACACACTTATATCACACATATTGCTTATATATGCCCTTTAGATCGCACATATCGGTCATATCGGTCAAATCGATGTTAATGTTGATTCCTGACTGATATGTACTGGAAATTAATATCATCCAATCCAAGATCTTAAAACATCTTACAAATGCACACTTATATCACACACATCTCTCATCCATGCGCCTTATATCATACCATATCGGTCATATCAGACATATTGTTGAGCAGTCTGATAGATACTGGAAATGAAAATCAAAATAACTAAGTTAACAACACTTAGAAGACATCTTTTGTTAATAAAAATAGAAAAGAATTTTTTATTTAAAAATGTAGATAATGATTAATTAAACAATGTTTTGTTCATAGAAATAACCGTCAAAGACAAAGTTCGAATGAATTACAGAATTAATTACATACTTACAATAAAGATGCATCTATTTACAAAGATAAATGACAAACAAATGAAAGGAACAAGCTATATCAAATATATAGAAGCTATAGAGTTTTTTCATCTCCATTGCTTAAACACAAAGGGGAAGAAGCTCCCCAAGTTGAATAATCGATGTATGTACCCTCTTGTCTCAACATACCATGTATCCATGAATTTCAACCGAAATGGGTCGATATGTCGAAATATCACCGAAATTTCGGTCGAAATCCAGGAAATTTTGTACTGAGGTCTATGAATTTCAATCGAAATGGGTCGAAATGGATCGAAATGTCGAAATATCACCGAAATTTCGGTCGAAATCCGGGAAATCGATATATATATATATATATATATATATATATATATATATATATATATATATATATATCGGAGTTTCGATACCCATGACCTCTCGAAACCGAAATTTCGGCGAAATTTCGCGAAATTTCATTCCATGGCAACGATGATATCTAATGATCTGTGAATCACCCTATGTTAAATGGGTTGAATTGATGTAGTCAACGATCAAGATCAATCAAAAATCAACTACACGAACAAATAAATCAATCAAGTAAGCAATGTGCGATTTTGTGTATATTTAACCCTGGCAAGCCATATGGTCGACTGAAGGAGGCAAGTGAACAACTTATGGTTCAATTTATCAAATTTAATGTATAGTTTTCGGGAGAAATATTCTTTTGGTATTTTTGTACAATATGAATGTGAATGAAAAATGCGAATGAACTTGATTCTTAAGGAAAATATGCAACTTGGCTCAATTTAGTATTAATTCAAAATCAGATAAAACTAGGGAAATTGTATTTTTCTATGAACCTCGTTGGAAGAAAAGAGCGATCTATAATTCCATAGAACCCTAGGCTCTCTTGTATAGAGGAGACCCATGGGTAAATTACATAGTAGAAATATAAATAACTATCCCTACACTCCCCCTCAAGATGGAGCATAGATATCAATCATGCTCAGTTTGGAAGAACATCTCTGGAATGGTCCTCTAAGCAAGGGCTTGGTGAAGATGTTGGCAATCTGCTTCCCTGAACTAACATGCGCAGTAGAAATCAGTCCCTTCTGAATCATATCTCAAGTGTAGTGGCAGACTGCCTCAATGTGTTTTGTTCTCTCATGAAAGCTGGATTATTGACAATGAACAAGGCATCTTGATTATTACACTATAACTGCATGGGTAGAGGTACATTTATATGCAAGTCTTCTAGTACAGCTCGAACCCACATCATCTTCGTGCTTGCTAGTGCCATCGCCCTATATTCAGATTCAACACTCGATCTTACCACAACAGTTTGTCTCTTACTTTTCCAAGAAACCAGAGAGATGCCCACAAAAACTGCAAAGCCTGAAGTAGACTTTCTATCCTTGGGACATCCTGCATAGTCTGCATCTGCACATGCCGAAACGGATAAATCTGTGTCCTTTCTAAACAGTAATCACGAGCCTGGAGAAGACTTTAGATACCTTAATATCACATATATGGCATCCATATTTATCTGTCTTGGTTGTTCCATGAACTGGCTCACTCGACTCACTGCAAATGCAATATCAAGTCAAGTTATAGTAATGTAAAGAAGCTTTCCCACCATCTCATTGTATCTTCTCCTGTCCACCTCCTCAGTATCATTGTCATATAATTTCATACTTGGATCCATAGGAGTACTCGAGGGTCTACATCCAACCATGTCTGTTTCAACCAGCAAATCTGTAATATATTTCCTTTGGGTCATGACCAGACCCTGTGCATTCCTGGCAAACTCCAACCCCAAAAAGTATTTTAGGGTACCAAGATCCTTCGTGACAAAGTTACGGCCCAAGAATGTTATTGCCATTTCTATCCCCTGAGCATCATCTCTTGTAACCAAGATATCATCAACATATATCATGATGACAACTATACCTCTAGAAGTCTTCTGAATGAACAATGAGTGATCCGCATTTGATCTTTTGAATCCATGTTGTTCAATTACATGAGACAGCTTCTGGAACCATGCTCTTGGGCTCTGTTTAAGGACATATATCGCCTTGTGAAGTCTACACATCATATGATTCTCCCCCTCAGCAGCAAACCCTGAAAGTTGTTGCATGTAGTCTTCTTCTTGCAGTCCACCATACAAGAATGCATTCTTGACATCAAGCCGAAAGATGGACCAGTCACGTACCACAGCAATAGATAAAAGAATGCGAAGAGTAGAGTGACGAGCCACTGGAGAGAACGTATCCATATAGTCTACATAATATGCCTGAGTGAAGCCCCTTGCCATGAGCATTGCCTTGTATCGATCTAGGCTGCCATCTGCATGATATTTTACTGTAAATACCCATTTGTAGCTAACAATAGATGCACCAGAGGGAGCGGGAACCAAGCTCCATGTATCCCGTGACTGTAAAGCTGCCATTTCGTCTTCCATAGCCAAACGCCAACAATCTAGCTTCATAGTATCCTGATAATTCTGTGGTATCTCAACGGAAGACAGATCCACAGCAAATTGCTTGAAGTCTCTAGTGAGACGATGAAAAGAGACCTAGGAAGCAATGGGATAAGATGCACAAGTATGTTTCTACTTCTGAATAGCAATGGGAACATCAAGATCATCATCTATTGCATTCGTCGGTGCACATTCCTCCTGCAAAGTAGAATCCTGCACAGGCACACTATCTAACCCATCGTTAATAATGGTATCTGAAAATACCTGAGGCGTGATAGATGGTTGGCATGCATCCTGAGCATGACCTGATCGACGAGTATAGTATTTAGGGAATGGCAATATAGGTGGCGGTGGCGGTGGTGGTGGTGGTGGTGGAATTGAGGATGATGTTAGTGTTACAACCGTGTTAGGAATGGACCGGAATGGAGTCATACTAGGAGGAGGAGGAACATACACATTGGTATTGGATGGAGAGGAAGTCAATCTATTACCTGTAGGAGAGAAATACATAACAGACTCAACAAATGTCACATCAGCACTGATGAAATATTTCTTGTTGACTGGATCATAACATTGGTACCCCTTCTGGGTCCGAGAGTAGCCCATGAAGACACACTTGACTGCTCTAGGAGAGAGTTTGTCAAGTCCAGGAGACAGCTGGTGAACAAAAGCAACAACACCAAATACACGAGGTGTAAGAGAAAATATATTCTTGTCTGGAAAACGGACAGAAATTGGTAGTTTCTCACCAAGTATAGAGGATGGCATACGATTCACAAGGTAACACGTCGTAAGGACCGCATCACCCCAAAAGGAGATAGGTGCACAACTCTGGACAAGCAGTGTACGAGTAATATCAAGGAGATGATGATGTTTTCGCTCTGCCACCCCATTCTGTTGAGATGTGTAGGCACATGTGGTTTGTATGAATAATTCCTCTGGACGACAAGAAATGGGAGATGGAACGAGTGAAAAACTCCAAAGCATTGTCTGTACGATCATATTTCACATAAGAGGAAAAAACATTCTGCACTTCTATTATAAGATTTCGAATAACATCTCCTACTTCAGATTTGTTCTTTAATAGAAAAAACCCACGACACACGAGATAAATCATCAACAAGATAGAACATGTGTTCCTGATGATCAGGAACATGACTGGGACCCCAAATATCAACATGGAACAACTCGAAAGGGGAGCTACTGCTCCGACACTGACGACTAGGGAAGCTAGCTCGATGGTGCTTTCCCAACTGACAGGCTTCACATTGGAAAGACGAACTGGGAGAAATCTGAGGCAATAGATGACGCATCTTCTGAAGCGGAAGGTGACCAAAACGAAGATGCCAGGTGTACGGGGAGACTGATCCGGCTGAATAGGATGAGACGCCAGCATAGGATGTCCGGACCAAACGATATAGACCATTCTGCTCAGAGCCACGGCCAATCACCTTGCCCGTTAGTATGTCCTGAAAAATAAGAGAACATGGGTCAAATATAGCCCGACAGTGCAAATCTTTCGTAGTCTGACTAATGGATAGTAGATTCATGTAAAAATCAGGAGCATAAAGAACATTCTGTAGATGCATGGAAGGTGACAGGGTAAAGGTGACAGGGTAATCTCCCCCTGGCCAACGACGGGTGAATGATTACCATCAGCAATGATCACTGACCATCCTGATGGAATGTCTCTGTATGACTCAAGTCTGTCTTTGTCCCGGCAAAGATGATGGGTTGCACCAGAATCCATAATCCAATCTGAAATGCTACGACTGGATGTAAAAGCAGAAGCACTACCTGAGGTGCCAACGGAGGCAGAAGTACTGGCAGATGCTGAGGCCGCCATGTCTGAAGAGCCTCCTGGGGAATCTGTAGTTGTGTGAGGCATAATATCTCGCAATCGCGCCACAAGCTCCTCAAACCTATTATCTGACGTGGACGTCGATGGAGATGCAACATGCTCAGCTACGCGTACCAATGCTGGAAACACATGCTTGAATAGCATGTATCCTCGGAGTGGCTTGTGCGATGGCAGAAAGTGCATGGTTGGAGAAAGCGACCTCCTCGACCACGAAGATCACGTCCACGGAATGAAGACTGACCACCTCTCCCTCGTGACAACCATCGCCGAAGGAGGTGGTGTAGTAGTACTGGAAGAGATAGAGATGCGGATGAGCCTCCGGTATACTTCCTCCATAGGAGGAATGGTAGCGTCGGCAAGTATCTGAGAACGGGCGGCATCATACTCAGGATCAAGAGCCGCGAGCAGTACCCCCACCATGGTAGCATTTCGAAAAGCCTTCTGCTGCTCAGGAGTAGCTATGAGAGGTATAATACTATAAAGCTTCTCAAACATCCCTCGCAGGGATGTGTACAAGGAATGCAATGGTCGGCCATTCTGCTTCATATTGAATATGTCATGCTGAAGTTGCAACATTTTCGTCTAATTCTTCACCTGCGAATAGGTAGTCGCTAGGATGTCCCACATTGCCTTAGCGGTGGGTTGATGGAGAACATCGTTCGCAATCTCCATTGTCGACGTGCCTGAAAGCCATACCTTGGCATATGAATCATCAGCCTCCCAGGAGGCATAGATCCCAGTCTTTGTTGTCGGTTCTTTTTCGGTAAGAATGTGTTTCTTACCGTTCGACTTCATGAGACTCATGAACTGCATCGCCCAGAGCTCATAATTCATCCCATCCCTCTTGACTATTCGCGCAACACCTTTGAATGCGCCTATGGAGGTCATATCAACTTTGTTATCTGACGTGATGCCGGAGACGAAGAACTAGGATCCGTAGACCAATGAAGAAGTCTCTACATATACTGGACAGGATTTGAGTGCATATGTAGACGTTATGCACTCAAATCCATGGAGATGGAGAGAGGCCTATGAAGGAGGAAGTCATCAGCGTTGCATTCCTCTATCTGACATTGAGGGGAGGGGCATCCTCATCAGTTGTAGAAAGATGAAGAGGCCGGGCGGTGGAGGCCCCTGCGGTGAACGGTGGAGACCCCGGTGGTCTCGGCAGCGATGGGTAGGGAGGTAGAGGGCGGCGACAGGAGTAGATAGAACGAGAGAGAGGGGTGGCGACGACGCTAGGTCTCGACGGCGGCGAGAAATAGAAGGGAGAGGAGGCGACGACAGGAGAAAGAGAGGGGAGAGGAGGCGGTGCCGAAGGGGAGAGAGAGGGGAAGGGGGTCGGCGGTGAAGAGTTAGGGTTAGGGTTAGGTTTCCTGATCTGATAGCATGTTGGAAGAAAAGAGAGATCTATAATTCCATAGAACCCTAGGCCCTCTTATATAAAGGAGACCCATGGGTAAATTACATAGTAGGACATCTGATAAACAAAAATAAAATAAACAGTACACGGAATATAAATAACTATCTCTACAAACCTAATTCAATGATGCATGCAAAAAGTATTATTATGGATTTTTCAAGGTTAAAATGCAATAATGTAAAATGAACGCTTTTTAAGGGATTTTGTGCAATTTCGGAAACAAACAGTATGAAAAAAATATGAAACTTGGAAAGAAACTTAAATATGATGAAATGAACTTAAAATATTTTTTTAAGAATTTTCTGATAATACATATGATTTTTTATGAATTTTCAACAAAAAGAATCTGATTAATTAATTCTTAATAAATTCACAATGAAAATTCATGCCAAACCAAATTATCGCAAATAGATCTATCAATATACAATCCAGAAAATTGAGTTTGTCAAAAAATATTATGCATGGATCAAACTAAAAATCAACTACGAATTTCACTCTATGAATTATAAAAACTTGAACATCCAATTGGAATGAAACTTTGATACAAAATCCAGCAAGTTTAATTTTACAACATATGATTTTTTGGGAATTTTTTGATCAACAGTTGTCTACAAAAATTGTAGAAGATAAATAGGTACAATATCACTAACTTCCACTCAACGATTTTCAACGATTTTCAACGATTTTCATAGATGAAGCACATATCAGAAAAATACAAAGTAAATTTACGACTGTAGAGAATTAAATTATGGACAAAATACTACCTTTGGAGTTGCAATTTGATAAAAAAAATATGTTGTCCAAAAATATGCTCAAATACATGGTTCAATTTCTCGTCTGATGGGAAGTCGAAGGAATTTGGGGCGCTGCAATCGATGGGATTTGCAATTGCATGCTTCTTCGAAGACCTACAAGTGAAGAGGGTATGGCTCGAGTATTTGGGTACTCGACCTGAACGTTACGAATCAAACCAATAATAGTGGAGGCAAAGTGAGCTCCTGCATGCCAAGGAGGGAGCTTTTGTCAGTGGTGGGTTATGAAAGGAAGAGGAAGCATTGAAGGGAATCGAGAGATGGATGCGCTATCAGTGTCAGATTGGGTAACAGAAGTAAAGGTCTGATTTGGTGGAGAAGATGAGTGATATTAGCAGAGAAATGGAAAGAAGAGAGAGGATAACATAGCTATAGAAGGAGAAGAGAAATAGATGTTTACTTGGTTATTCGCTAGAAGGATGGAGCAACAATGCGTGGCTCCGATTGTCACCTTGAATGGCCTTGGCATGAGGCCAAGAAGCTCTGCAGCAAAGCTGGAAGCTCACTGCTACACGGGACCAGTGTCATGGATCACACCTATGAACGGGACAAGGTCGTCGTCGCTCGACCTACGTTGTTCTCCAGTGTCACCGGAAGAACCAAGGGGGTTGGACCATCAACGCTCACTCGTCGGATAAAGAAAAATGGAGGACGAGAGAGTTAAGAAAGGAGGGAGAATGGAAGTTAGAAAAAGAGTGAGGTAGTGGAGAATAAGGGAAGTTGGTGTAGAGAATGGGTAAAAGAAATAATAAAAAATAAAGTGGGCTACTTAAAATAATAAAAGAAAAAATAAAAAAGAAAATAGAACAACAAGAATCGTCAAGAATAATGTATATCTCATATTCAAAGTAAAAAAAAATTCGAATGCATTTTAAATAATTAAAACATAAATTTTAGGGCTTTTTTATTTTTAAATTTTTTTAATTAAAAGATAATTAAAAAATAAAAATAAATACTAGATATAAAGTAAAACACAAATATATTTTTTGGGATTTTTGATAAATAAGAAAAAACAGAAGAAAAGGAGGAAATAACAATATTTACACTATATACGAAGTCACTTTGCATTATTTTCAATGATAAAATAATTTATTTTGATTTTTGTAATTAAATACTTTATTATATTGTACAATAAAGAAATTAATATAAAAAGAAAGAAATAAAAAACAAGTTAAATTTATACATAAAATGTCAGTGTCAAGTTGGTACATTTCTTTTCTTTTTCTATATTTTGATCAATATAGTAGAATACTACATTACAGTGTATTCTACCTACTATATTGTATCATTGCTTTTGCAAAATTAATCATTTTTCAAAATCAAACAAAAATTACAAAATAAATGAAAATTTGCAAAAATATGAAACCGATAAAAATCACAAAAACAAAACATCTTTTCGAAGAAGAAAGCTTAATCAAATATTCTAACTTGATATCCAAGTATACTCTCTACCTCCTTGTGTTCAACCCAGGGACACTTACCAAGTTAATTAAGTGAAAACAAAAGAGAGAGAATTTATCTTTTATTCATCTATGTTTTCATTCTCTCCCTTCTATTATTTTTGTTTGATCGAGTCGCTCTTCCAACTCACGGATATTACAATCCGACAATATTCTTTTCTATTTTTTAACCTTAAAGGGAGGAACACTCATTCGCATTCTTCTTCTTCAAGATACTTTTTTTTAGTTCATCCGTTGTTCCACCCAACAATCCCTGGTTGTTAGTCCAACCACTTCAAGCCCACGTCAGCACCATCTCATCTTCCATTCATCTTTTCTGATGAGAATGCATCCTCGCCTATAAATAGGGGTACAAGAATCCATGAATATAAGTTAGGTGACAATGCACCCAACAATTGTAATAAATATATAAATAGTGCATATATACAATATACAACTAGGTCTCTGTTGGGAGAAAATGATAATATGTTTATTCCTGAAACCCTAAGCTCTCTTATATAGAGGAGAGGCCTATGGGTAAATTACATAAGATAGACATAAGAAAAATAAAACAATGGAAACAGTACATAAGACACGGAAATATCTCTACACTCCCCTTCAAGTTGGAGCATAGATATCAATCATGCTCAACTTGGACAAACACTTCTGAAATGATCCCCTGAGCAATGCCTTGGTGAAGATGATTGTTGTATGTTCACCTGAACTGATATGAGAGGTAGAAATCAAACCCTTCTGGATCATATCTCTAGTATAATGGCAATCCACCTCAATATGTTTGGTTCTTTCATGGAATGCGGGATAATTTGCAATAAACAAAGCAGCATAATATCATATTGTAGATGCATGGGAAGTGGTATCTCGATGTACAAATCTACAAGCACTGCTCGCACCCACATCATTTATGTGCTTGCTTGAGCCATAGCCCTTTATTCATACTCAGCCCTTGACCTAACCACTACCGTTTGCTTCTTGTTTTTCCAAGAAACAAGAGAACTTCCCACAAACACGGCAAAGTCAGAAGTGGACTTTCTATCCTTGGAACATCCTGCATAATCTGCATCAGCACATGCAGATACTGAAAGAGTTGCTCCCTTCTTGAATAATAATCCTACCCTGGAGAAGATTTTAAATATCTCAAAATCATGTATATGGCATCCATATGGACCTGTCGAGGCTGTTCCATGAACTGACTCACCCAACTCACTACAAAGGTGATATCAGGTCTAGTAATAGTAATGTAGAGGAGTTTTCCAACCATCTCTGTATATCTTCTTTTGTCGACCTCTTTTGTATCATCATCATACAGCTTCATACTAGGATCCATTAGAGTACTAGATGGTCGACACCCAACCATACCTACCTCAACAAACAAGACTGTAACATATTTCCTTTGGCTTATTATAAAACCATGTGAATTCATGGCAAATTCAAGCCCCAAGAAATACCTTAGAGTACCAAGGTCCTTGGTAACAAAGTGATGACGCAGAAATTCTTTTGCCATCTTGACCCCCTGCACATCATCTCCTCTAACAAGTATGTCATCTACATATACCATAATGACAATGGTACCTCTATATGTTTTCTGCACAAAGAGTGAATGGTCTGCAATTGACCTCTTGAACCCTTGCTTCTCAATTAAATCTAATAGCTTCTGAAACCACGCCCTTAGACTTTGTTTAAGGCCATATACTGCCTTATGAAGTCTACATACCTGCTGACACTCCCCCTCAGCAGCAAACCCAGGTGGTTGTTGCATGTAGACTTCCTCTTGGAGATCACTATACAAAAATGCATTTTTAACATCTAGCTAAAACAAGGGTCATTCATGTACCACAGCTACTGTAAGAAGGACACAGAGAGTAGAGTGTCGAGCCACTGGAGAAAAAGTATCCAAGTAATCAACGTCGTATGTTTGAGTAAACCCCCGTGCCACTAATTTGGCCTTGTAGCGATCCAGACAACCATCTTCATGATATTTGACAGTGAAGACCCATTTACAACTGACAATTGACGCACCAGGAGGTGAAGATACCAAGGTCCAGGTACCATGTGATCGCAGTGCAACCATCTCTTCCTCCATAGCCAAACGCCAACAACTATCCTTCAATGCTTCCTGGTAATTCCGTGAAATATCCACAGCAGAGAGAGAAACAACAAATCTCTGAAAATCCCCTATCAGGCGGTGAAACAAAACCTGGGAAGCAATAGGGTGGGAAGCACAAGTCCGCTTTTGCTTTCGAAGTGGAACAAGTAAATCCAGATCATTAGAAACTTCATGTATCAGTGAGTTATCCCCCTGTAATGAATTCTGCACAGGTATATCTTCAGACCCATCGTTAGAAACATGAATATCAGAACAAACCTGGGACGTAGTGACAGATGGATGTGTGCCAGGGAAAAGGTAGTCCGACGGGTGTAGAATTCAGGAAATGGTGGAACAGTGGGAGGAGGTGGTGGAGGCGGTGGTGGAGACAGAGGAGGAGATGGTGATATAGGTGGCGGACTCATAGGAGGAGGCACATAGATTCCCTCCTCAGAACTGGACGAAGCCAACATGTCTCCTGTAGGAGAGAAATACATCATAGATTCAAAAAAGGTGACATCCGCACTAATATAATATTTTCGACGTAACGGAACAGAACACCTATATCCCGTTTGAGTCCTTGAGTAATCAAAAAACACGCATTTGATAGCTCTAGGAGAGATCTTGTCAAGACCTGGAAGCAACTGATGGACAAAGGCCACATAACCAAACACACGAGGAGGGAGTGAGAACATTTCCTTTTCAGCAAAGACTATAGAAAAAGGAATTTTATCACCCAAGACAGACGAGGGCATGTGATTGATCAAGTAGCATGTTGTAAGAACCGCATCATCCCAGAAGGAATGTGGGGCACGACTTCGAATAAAAAGAGTTCGAGTGACATCCAGTAAATGACAATGTTTCCTTTCTGCAACCCCATTTTGTTGAGATGTGTAGGCACAAGATGTTTGATGTATAATACCACGGGACGAAAGAAAATGGGACAAGGCACGAGTATAAAATTCCAAAGCATTACCGGTCCGCATAATTTTAATCGAGGTTGAGAAAATATTATGCACTTCATTGATAAAATTATTATTACATCCCCAGCTTCAGATTATTCTTCAAAAGAAAGACCCAAGACAGACGAGAGAAATCATCCACAGCAACTAGATAAAAGCGGTGTCCCTGGTGATCAGGAACACGACTCGGACCCCAAATGTCAACATGAAATAAATCAAAAGGGGAGCTACTACTCCGACTCTGACGACTAGGAAAAGCAGAACGATGATGCTTTCCCAACTGACACGTCTCATACTGAAAAGGAACTCCTGGTGAAATCTGAAGCAACATATGACACAACTTCTGAAGTGGGAGATGACCAAACCGCAGATGCCAAGTATAAGGAGAAACTGGGCCTGTTGCAGAAGAGGAAGCGCCGGCAAATGGACCTCGGACAAGACGATAAAGACCACCGTGCTCACGGCCACATCCAATCACTTTGCCCGTAAGTATGTCCTGAAAAACAAGAGACGAATGGTCAAAAATAGCTCTACAATGCAAATCTTTTGTGATCTGACTAATGGATAACAGATTCATAGAGAAATCAGGGGCATATAACACATTCTTCATATGCATAGAAGGTGTCAAAGAAGCCTCCCCATGTCCAATAATTGGGGAATGCGTCCCATCGGCAATCACAATTGTTCTACCTGATGGAACTTGTCTATATGACGTAAGCTGATTCCTGTCGCCGCATAAATGATGAGTAGCTCCAGAATCCATAATCCAATCAGAAATCTCAGAGCCATGACATGATGTGAAAGCAAAGATACTACCTGAGGTACTGGTTGTGGCAGATGTACTAGCAGATGCAGAAGCAGCAATATCTGAGTGACCTCCAGAAGAGGAAGAGGAGGCAGGAGGCATGATATCCCTCAGTCTAGCCACAAGGTCATCAAATCTCTTATCAGAAGAAGGTGCAGCAGGAGATTCAGCCTGCTCTGCAACATGGGTTGAAGCTGGAAAACCATGCTTAGAATAGCATCTGTCCTTTGTGTGGCTTGGACTATGATAGTACGTATATGGCTGAGGAATGCGGCCTCCTCTACCACGAAGTCCACGTCCACAGGAAAATGAAGAGCCTCCTCGACCTCGAGAGGCTACCATGGCCGAGGAAGATGGGAAAGTAGTTGTAGATGGAACTGCATCCTACTGAGTCTGCGGAACGCTTCTTCCATTGGAGGAATGGTGGCATCCACTAAAATCTGAGAGCGAGCTGCATCATACTCCGGGTCAAGTGTTGTTAGGAAGATACCAACCATGGTAGCATTCATGTATGTCCTCTGTTGCTCTGGAGTCGCAGTTAGAGGCATGAAACTGTGAAGCTTCTCACAGATCCCTCGTAGGGATGCATACAAGGAATGGAGGGGGCGACCGTTCTGCTTTACTGTAAATATATCATGCTGGAGTTGGAGAATCTTCGTCTCGTTCCTTGCTTGAGAATATGTTGCCGCAAGGATATCCCACATCACCTTCGTCGTAGGTTGATGTAATACATCATTGGCGATCTTGGTTGTCAATGTACCAGAGAGCCAAACTTTGGCATATGCATCGTCTGCCTCCCAAGAGGCATTCACTCCAGCCTTCTCCAACGGCTCATCCTCGATAAGAATATGCTTCTTACCGCTAGACTTCATAAGGCTCATGAATTGCATAGCCCAGAGCTCATAATTTGTTCCGTCCATTTTGACAATAGACGCTGGACCTCTGAGTGCGCCAGTAGAAGGAACATCAACCTTGCTCTCTGACATGATACCGATGGAGAGAGACTAAATCAAATGAGTACTTGTGAAGACAAGTGTCTGCATAGACATGATTGGATTTAGTTGTGCGTGTAGACTTAGGCCACAACCAAATCCATCAAAAAGATGAAGGTGCGCAAGGAAGACTGTGAGAGGGGGTTGTGCATGCCCAGACAGTGCTAGAGGTGCACGCCAGGGCCGCAAGGAGGTAGGGGAGGGACCACGGGACTGGGCAAGGCACGCGGGACTGGCCGAGCGGCGAACGCGGGCCGGGCGGAGCACACAGGGCTGGGGACCGGGCAGCGCTGCGAGCAAGAGGTGGGTAGCGGTGCCGGGTCCGGAGAGGAGAGAGGAGAAGGCGGGGGCTTGGAGGTAGGGCTAGGGCTAGGGCACGAGAGCTCCGGTCTAGGACCGCCGCTCTGATACCTTGTTGGGAGAAAATGATAATATGTTTATTCCTTAAACCCTAAGCTCTCTTATATAGAGGAGAGGCCTATGGGTAAATTACATAAGAAAGACATAAGAAAAATAAAACAACAGAAACAGTACATAAGACACGGAAATATCTCTACAATCTCAAAACTGATATTTTGCAAACAACCTCCAATTTTAATGAAATTGCTTTCACTGGATAGATAATTTTCTAACTTGAACTTTAAAAGTGAGTCTGGTAAATTTGGAGTTCATACAGAGCGGGAGTTTAGCCGAGAATTTAGACTTTACGGCTTTTTCGGTTCAAGACCTATAAGAATTTATTCAAAGTGAGAATTCTTTTGTATTTTTGTATTTTTACATAGATTTTTATTTACAAGTTAGAAGAAAAAATAAGTCAAAAGGAGTTAATACAAATTTATTAAAAAGGGGAGAAGAATGAGCTTTTTGTAGGTGAATATAATCACGTTTTTTTTGCTTCTTATTTAATGCAATTATGCATGCTAAATATAAATGTTATTTACATATGCATGAATGATAAAAATGCAATATATATGAATAAATGCAATGAATTACTAGAGAACGGAGCTCTATTTTCATCTTTTAGAGTGATGAATCACAGATTCATCATTGGAATCCCTATAAGAATTCAATATATTGAATGTCAAGGTTATTTACTTCTTTGAAAGAGTAAGATAATTACCATATAAGCAGCGCACATCAACATAGCATCTCTTGATCACCATTCACCACCTAGAACGGATGTACATTTAGGACAAAAAAATATGATATCATCCATCAATATCAGGAAGAGGCAATCTCCAGTAATTCCAAGCATTGAACTCTTCCTGAAATTAAATAACAGGGGAACCTGAAGAAATAAATAGAAGACGACAATTGTTGATCAAATGCTCAAGTAAAATACCTGCTCAGCTGATGTTGTCGGTGGAAACATGCCATTAACTAAAGCATTTAATGAAGTGTATGATCGTGTGTCCACAAGATGGTTTACAGCAACTTGTCCCTGTGTCAAGTAACTAATATGAACTTGGGAATATTGTATGACATAGGAGTTATAACTAGAGGATTACCCTGGGATTGATGATGAAGATCTTTCCTTTAGGTATTCCAACCTTAAGGTAGCTTATCTCATCAGTATGCCTATTCCCGAAACCAGCATAGAAAGGATTGCTTTCAGGAGGAAACAATGCCCTTATTTCCTGAAATGTATGACAGGAAACTGAAGGCAAAAGCTTTAACCAGAAGAAATCAATCAAATCATGGTGCAACAAGAATGAATGTATTTTACCTTTCTCCTTAAGAAACATAAAGTCATAACAACCAAACACATTAACAATTTAAACCAAAGAAAAAACATTTAGATTTAAGCTGTCTAAGGCCCTCCAACACACACGTACACCCACACACGTGCACACACGCACCCACACATGCACGCACGCAGGTCCACACGCCCACCCACGCATGTCTGCCCACCCGCTCGTTGGATCTTCTCAAGATAGTCTTGTGTGGTGTGGGGTATAGCGTTTAGTCTCACATCGCCTATCGTGAGAGTGTTGGGTGGGAGTGGGACCTATATATAGGATCTTGAACAACAAAGTTGTCAAAAGAATCAATATGGCTATCAAGCCAATTCTTCGATACTGTATGTTGGTCATCTTAACCACCCCAAACCATGTGATTTAATAATTACATGCATGTGGTTGCATGTAATTCCGTATTATCATTTTCTACATTGTATTAGAGAAAGTCAATTTCCAGAGTTCATCTTAACGTTCATGTTTTATTTACGGTGTCCTTTTCTTGAAGTTCATCTGCCACTGCAAGAGGTGGAGATCAATGTACCACCATTTGTGCCCAATCGTATCGCAGATGGATCGTTGTCAACACATGTTCAGTGAGGTATCATGCAAGGGATGCAGCGACATGGCAAAAAGGGAGAAAATCTCACTGAAGTGCAGCATGACCACACATGAAAGTGCCACGCCGAAGCATGATGAGGTATAGATCAGTGCTGGAGCCCTGTTATAGTGATGAGAAAGGCAATGCCAGTGCAAAGGAGGGTGCATCAATCACTGCACAGTGGTGAGTACTGTGATGAAACCACAACCTAAAGAACCAACATCAAGAATCATTCAGGTGACAAATGTGTGCAGCAGCAGCACTTGGTGGTGCTAAGCATTTATGCGATGGGGGATCACGTGAGGACAACAACATCTTGATGAGTCCAATGGGGACGTGCTTCTAGCATAGGAAAAAGAGAGAGAAAGGAGGAAGCAAAGGAAAATGGCAAAGCCTTCTCCTGCTTTAAGTAGGTTTGACTAAATGCGTTCTTATCAAATCCATGTAGAAAGATCCGACTATTTTTTACTCTAGTAGTTGCGGTTACCTAATACAATCCTCCACAAGGGAAGATTTGAAATCTGATCTTTTGAGTGGTAGGAACATTGTTCTACCACCATATCATTGAAGTGGGTATAAATGATAAAACTCCATTATTTATTTATTCTCCAAACACGGATGGACATTTCAATTACTTGGACAAGTAGATAAAAAGGTGTCTGAGAGTTGAGTTTTTGGACTCTACCTCTGAGCTCTCCTGAGAGAATAATCGTTCATCCCTACGGAAATGTAACTCATAAGGGTCTCCAGTGCAAGATCATATTTTAGGTTCATATATGTGTGTGATGCATTTTCGAGTTTGTATACAGGAGTGCCCATTTTCAGGATCTATGAGTACGAATGGATGGAGTACTATTTTGGTCCTTCGGAGAAATGGAGTTGTCTTTCACCAAGAATACAAGTTGTGTGCTAAAGATTTTGTTTATGTGATGACTTGTAACATTGCTTGATAGATAACAATTCCAAACTTCAGTTTTCCATCTCCTCCTACTCAAAAGCATGACCTAAAGTATATCATCGTTATCATTAGCAACCTAAGTATGTATTAAGTCAATGTGATTTATGTCATCATGTATTTTTATGGAGCAATAAGTGGGGTGGGAGATTCTAGTTTATTCAAGCTCAACATTGCATACTTATGCTTGAGAGGGATTGTCGAGAACACTGGAAGGTTGATCAGCAATCAGATCTAAACAAACGTACAATTGTGTGCATACTTGAACAACTATATAAGACATTCAAACATAAAAATGCACACATATATGCATACACACTATCAAAGAACCTAGACGGTACATGCATGATAAGTCTACAATTTTACGGCATGCAGCTTCTAAGGCATGTGGAAGATTTTAGAGGAAAAAAGGGGCTCTTATTGTGTATGTTGACCTGATAAGAAATATATACGATCGAGCAACACGTCATGCGAGATCTCCAACTAGGCGAACAAGCTATTGACATCCATATTGGCCTACACCAAGGATCAATCCTGAGTCTTTAACTTTTTTATTTGGTTATGGACAAACTATACGGGATTGTGCATGTTGTTTGCATATTATATTGTTTAGGCAGATGAGAGAAGAAATGATGTCAATACAAAGATTGAGCTTTGGTAGGTACTAACAAATTAGAACCTAAGCGTACATATTTTGTATGTTAACATGATAAAAGATGTATGTTGTGGACGATAGGGAGAGGGCGACATGATTAAGAGAGGGAGGCCTCGAGTGAGAGAGGGGAAGTCAGGTGGTCTTCTCGGAGAAGTAGGAGCAGAAGGGGATGGGGTATGAGGAGTGCTACAAATCAAAGGGAGGGTGAGGAAGGAGGCCGGAGTTTGGCAAGTCATCGAAAGAGTCTCAAGCGAGGGTGCAATGCTATCAATGCAAGGTGTACGGTTGGTCATTTGGTGAAATTCTGCTTGAACCATGTTGGAAAAATGAAAGATATGTTTATTCTTGTGAAACCTAGGCTCTCTTATATAGAAAAGAGACCTATGGGTAAATTACAGAGAACACATATGAGCAATAATAAATAGAGAATCAGTACATAAAGCATAAAACTATCTCTACACTCACTCTCAAGATGGAGCATAGATGTTGATTATGCTTAGCTTGGATGAACACTTCTGGAATGCTCCTCTGAGCAAGGCCTTGGTAAAGATATTAGTTGTTTGATATCATGAATTGACGTGAATGGTAGAGATAAAATCTTTCTGGATCATATCCCGTGTATAGTGGCAGTCCACCTCAATATGTTTAGTCTTTCATGAAACGCAAGGTTGTTGGCAATGAATAGTGCAACCTGATCATCACATTGTAACTGCATAGGAAGAGGAACATCTATATGTAAATCTGCAAGTACTGCTTGAACCCACATTATCTCTGTGCTTGCTTATGCCATAGCCCTGTACTCAGATAAAGCATTTGACCCGGCAACCACAATTGCTTCTTACTCTTCTAAGATACAAGGGAATCGACAACAAATACAGAAAAACATGAAGTGGACTTTCTGTCCTTGGGGCAACCTGCATAGTCTGTATCTGCACAGGCAGAAATAGTAAGATCTTCCCCTTTCCTAATAACAATCGTGCATCTGGAGATGATATTAGGTACCTCAGTATCATATACACAACATCCATATGTACCGGTAAGGGTTACTCCATGAACTGACTCACCGACTAACCACAAAGGAGATACCAGGCCTAGTGATAGTGACATAAAGAAGTTTTCCCACCAATTATCTATATCTTCTCTTGTTTGCTTCATCTGTATCCTCCTCATATAGTCTCACACTGGGATCCATAGGAGCAGTAGCAGGTCAACACCAAGTCATTCATGTCTCAACAAGCATATCAGTTATGTACTTCCTTTGGGTCATCACAAGACCCTGTTGATTCCTGGCAAACTCTAACCCCAAGAAATATCTTAGGGTGCCAAGATCCTTGGTGAGAAATTGGCATCCCAGAAACTCCTTTGTTCTTTTTATCCCCTGTACATCATCTCCTGTGACAAGTATGCCATCAACATAGACCATAATAATGACAGTACATGTAGATGTCCTCTAAACAAGCAGTGAATGGTCTGCATTTAACCTTTTTAAGACTTTCTTCTCAAATAAATCCGAGAGCTTCTGAAACCATGCCCTCGGGCTTTACTTCAGGCCATATATAGCCTTGTGAAGTTACAACCCTATTGGCACTACCCCTCAGTAGAAAACCTTGAAGGTTGTTGCATGTAGACTTCCTCTTGAAGATCACCATACAAGAATGCATTTTTAACATCAAGCAGAAATAAAGGCCAATCACATACCATTGCAACTGAGAGAAGAACCTGTAGAGTAGAATGGCAAGCAACAAGTGAAAAGTTGTCCATATAATCCATACGATATGCCTGAGTAAAACCTGATGCAACCAATCTAGCCTTGTAACGACCAATAGTGCCATCTACTTAGTGTTTCACAGTAAACACCCACTTGCAAATGCCAATACAAGCTCTAGTGGCAGTGGGGACCATACTCCAAGTACCACGTGACTGCAGAGCAACCATCTCCTCTTCCATAGCTAGACGGCATTGATTGTCTTTTAATGCTTCCTAATAGGTATATGGTATAGCCACGACGGATAGTGTAGCGGAAAATTTCTTAAACTCCCCTGTTAAGCGATCAAATGAAACTTGAGAAGCAAGAGGATATGAGGCACAGTTGTGTTTCTGCTTTCTAAAGGCAATAGGACCATCCAGGTCATCAGGTATCTCCTCAGTTTGAGGACTAGTCTCCTGCAAAGTACCCTGTTCAGATATTGATGGAAGCTTCATCCATGATTAGAGGATGAGATCATTGTACTTGGTTGATAGGCACTTCACGGTTAGGAAGGATTACAAGGACTTCTATGTTGACAAGGTGTTCAACCCTGGAATAAAGTCCGTAAAGTGCAAGCAGATTTGGAAATAAAAGGTGTCGTTGAGGGTTCAGATTTCCATTTGATGGTTGACGAATGATGGATTATTGATTAGTAAATGTAGGTCAAGATTTTTCCCGAGCACAAATGAGACGTGTCAATGATGGTAGTAGTGGTGGAGAGTATTGATCTTATGTTCTTTAGGTGCGATGGATCGAATAATATATAGGTGTTAACTAGCCGGAGTTCAATGGTGACATCATATGTGGAGGCCTTCTGAGAGTTGATTGGTATAAGGGTGTGGTTTTGAACCTAACATGGTTTAAACCGTGGTTATTCTCAGGTCCTTGTGCTTGGATGGAATGGGGTTATGTTCTAGGGTAGGAAAATGTACATGAAGAAAAACATGCCAAGATCCTCCAGGCATCTTGGTCTTTATAATTATATACTTTAAACTTGTAAATACAGAGAAGCCATTAGGTGGGTGTCTTCTCAACTTCACACATTTTTCCCTTTCAAAAAAACATCGAGACTACACAAGAAACTTAGAAGGTTATTGACTATCATTGTTAAAGGTGCACAAAAAATGGATTAGCTTGATCCGAGACCAACCCATTAAATTTAAGTCAGCTTCAACGTAGGTCAAATTATAAGACTCTCTGAACCTGGCATGACATAAATTCCACAATGTTAAAGACTTGGGCCCAATCACGCATGGCTTGCAAGGGTCCGACTTAATGCCCATCATTAGTTATGTCTCGTATTACAAGTGCTTGCTAAGGTGATTAATAAAGCAAAGGATCTTACTCTTCCAATTTTTCCCAGGAAGAATGCTCGTAGTTGTACATTACACCCAATCTCCACGGCTATCCTTAGTTCACCTCAGCACCAGCTATAGGCAATTTGGAAAGGGACTATCGGCAATACAAAACCATGTTTCTTAAATGGAAAGGGCTTTAAGAAGGAGATAGCAACTCTTGTATCCAAGAGAATATTGCTTTTGGGCAACTCACCCACCACTAGTTCTAGGGAAATTGATTCAAGAGGCTTTTCGTTGTAAAACACAACTCAAATGGATCTACTGCTAGTCACAAGGGCACCATGATTGCCCGAGGGTTCACTCAGAGATGCAGGGTCAACTTCTGACACTCTCTCTAGTATCTCGTTTATTGACTCTATAGATTCTCCTCTCTGAGGTCATACACACTAATTGGTCCGTGTATCAAGTGATCTAAAAATTACATTTCTATATAGAGATCTAAAGGAGGTAGGGTATGTGTCGCCAAATTCAAGTTCTAAATAAATGTCAGAAGGTCTGTTTATCTATGATCTTACCATGGTTGTAGAGCTAAACTTCAAAAGCTCTCAAAGATGGTGGAAAGCAAGGACTTCGTTAAATTGCCATCATGTGACTTTGGTGACTCTCTCTTAATCGGGACAATGGAGAAAGGCACAAACATCATGTTGGTCCACATCAATGACATTGTTCTGATAGATGATAATAAGCAAGTGATAGGTATGGTAAAGTTGAGAGTACATTACTTTAGGATCTAGGATCTAAGGTCATTGAAGTACTCCCTCAAGTTGGAAGTAGCCCACATAAAGAGAGGATGCGTTTCATCTTAAATTATGTGGTTGATCTACTAAAGGAGGCTAGCATATTAAGTGCCAAATTGATTCAGATTCCATGGATCTCAATATTTGGCTATATGAAGACAGGTCGGTTGATGAAAGGAAGTATCATAGACCAGTGGGGAAGCTTCTCTACCTCACTATTACCAGAACTAATACTTCCCTAGTAGTTGGAAAGCTTAACCAATTCATGACCAGGCCAACATGCCTACTGGGATGTAACCATAAGAGCAACAAGGTACTTCAAAGCAACCCTGGGAAACATAGTCTTCTTTATTATAGGTTCATTTATAAGCATTACTACATATTTGTGATGTTGATATGTTAGATGCCTAGTAGATCAACGGTCCATATTGATTTCTAAACATGCGTGGGGGTAATGCAGTCATGTGCAAAAAAAAGAAACATACAATGGCCTTTTTTTCTAGTGTATAGAGAAAATACACATCTGTAGCCTAAGCAACAACAAAGATGCAGTAGATCCAAGCAGTGTCTACAAAGATATCTTCTAGCAAAATGATGGAACTAAGAAGCAACAACATGGTATCTATGTATATTCCAAAAAATCATACGTTCCAGCGTACAAACCATGTGGAGGTCAATTGTCACTTCACCTTCGCTAGAGACCTCATGTTGCATGACCTCTCGAGAAGCATTCCCAAAAGAACTGTTCGAGTGTTGTTGTGACAAGCTGAGTATGAAAGATATCTATGACCCAGCTTGATGGGAAGTGCTATCGTATGAGCATTATGGTTAGGGTTTGAGTGGGCACCACTTTGGTGTACTTTTGTACTTTACTTTCATGTATGTTAACCCTAACCCCCGACTCTCTCTATCTAATGAGGCCTAAGATATACTATTCAATATATCAAATATTACACTCCACATTCGCATTTTCCTCTCCCTTTTTATAGGAGCCCGGAGTTTTCTTTCCTGTTATGCAAAGCTTGTCTACCCCAGTAATATTTCGATATGTTCATTCACCCGGGTAACTGCAAATTTCCCCTTGGATGGACTGGCTGATTGGAAATCTAAAATAAATTGCACCACATTTAGCGCACACAAAAATGTAGAAACTAAAGCCTGCTTCATACCTCTAAGCAAGAAATCTTGAATTCATGAGGAGCTCGTCTGATAACTGGAATCAAGACATAGCAGGAAGAGTAACTTCATTAGAGGTAGAATTAATAATAATGTCTACAAAACCTCTTTTTGTAATTGTAATGACAAAAAAAACAGAGTTAAAAAAAGTTATCCCCGATATAGCTAGATAAGTATATATAAAAGTAAATACATAAATGCAGTATAAGCAGATGTCCCCAAATTGATGATTATTTTTTTAGAAGTCAAAGAACAATTATTAGAGATTAATCAGCATCCAGAACGCACTTAAAAAAAGTAATTATACGTCACAAAGTGCCTGCCACACAAAGAGGTCAACCCTCCCAAGACCCCTAGTAACAACAGGAATGAAAAACATATTTCTACATAAGGATGGAAAACAGGCCTTGCTCTTCACATGCCTCAACTGTATGTTGCGGCCAATTGAAAATACACAACAGGCATACCTGAAAAACTAGTTTCCTTCCGTTCATCGTGACCAATGGCAGCCATCTGCTGCCACCCATGAAAAATTCATTTAGTAGCCAGTTGTCAGTCAATAATCGTCCGACTAGTCAGACCAAATATTGCTTATTTAGTCGGGACAACCCAACCCCACAACAACACCCCACCCCCCTCCAAAATAGTCCGACCAGTATTGGAAGGGTTTGTTAGACCAGCTATTGGTAAGATATCACAGCCCATTAGATTAACTTGGTGTAATAATCGTCACAGGAAAAGAATGGTTTTGATAATAGTCTACTCTTGCTTCCAGATCCATAGTCCTTCAATAGCAAGATATAATAATAATGCTAAAAGCAAGGTTTCAAATATCAATATCAGCATATATCGACAAGCATGGAAAGGGATATATCCAGGATATTTTAAAAATGCATAAAAATGTCTTCTAAAAATGCTTTTCTTATAAATTAAGTTATGACCATAAATCAATAGAAAAAGATAGAATTGCAATCTTATTACAATAGAAATTGAGGACTTTAACAATAGAACATAACATGTATTGTTTTATAGCCTAATAGTAACTACTAAATAATATTGACAGGTATGTACCAGCTATTCATGAACTAGAAGAATAGGAAGCTAGCAATTAGCAATTTTTATATTTAAATTACTAATTAACCCATATTTCAAGTAAAAACACTGGAAGCTTACCTTTTAAGTTGACTAATTATAGTAATAAAGCTCGTATTGGGTAAAAAATCAAATTTAAAATTCAAACAGATAACTTATACTAATGAAAAGTGATTATCAACAAATCTAACACATAAGGTTCAAATCCGGATACAACAAGAACAACAAAGCATTTTCCCACAATTAAATAGGGCCAGCTACGTGGATTTGTTGCCAACATTCAGATCTATTTTTGGTCATTCCCAGGCTTAAATCCAATTAATTAAGAGCCCTTCGGATCGTCTAATTTCAAATAAGTTTTAGATCCCAGATATAACATAATTTTGGATCTCCCAACACAAAGCGCATAAAGCTTGGAACTTCCAATATGAAGGTCATATTTAAGTTTAAAATATGTATTGAACAAGAAAGTCCATCCAAGAATCTCAAAAAAGAACATGCATCATGAATATTCAGAAATTTTGTAAATGGATATTATACCATAAGTGGAAATATCAATAATAATAAGTAGGATCAAAAGAACAAGAAAGAGAATATGACTATATGTGGAACCTAGTGAGAGAATTTTATATCTTTGTCTTTATTTTTATCTTTCTAGTTTTTCTGCCTTCTTTATGTAATTTCTCCATATAGTCTTTCTCCTATATAAGAGGGCCCTAGGGTTACGTGGAATACAACTTTTCTTTTCAAGCATTTCCACATGGTATCAGAGCAACGGTACTAGACCGGAGCCAGTGCCCTAACCCTAGCCCCTCCTCACCAAGAACCCACGCCGCCAAAGGCTACCGCCCCAAGACTTGTAAGGCCAGCTCCGCCTGAGGCCACAGCCCTTAGCCGCGCAGGCCTCCGCCCCTTTTGCAGGTAGTCGCTCCCTTCATGGGCCATCACCCCCTTCGCGGGTCGCTGCCCCCTTAAGCAGGCCATCGCCCCCCTGGGTTGTCACCTTCAGGCACACGAGCGTACTGCTGCTTCTTCATGTTCCTGTCGTCGCCACCCATCTTCGTTTAGACCCGTCCGTGGGTCTCTAGGGTGTGACGTGATCATCTAAAACACACTAGTCACACAAAGGAGCCTCCCAAGAATGGAAGACGTCATGGTATGAGTCTACACCCACAACCATCTTCTCATATGTCAGTGTAGACACATATCTTATTTGTTGCAGTCCCAGTGTTGATCATAGTTGTCATCATGGATGACAACAAAGCAAATGTTTCATCCCTGGTGCCTTCAAAGGTCCTGCACCCATCGTCAAGATGGATGGAACAAACTATAAACTGTGGGCTCTGCATTTCATGAGTTTGATGTTGTGTAATGGCCAGAGCATATCCTCAAGGTGGAGGAGCCAAGTGACAAGACTGGGGTAAATGCCTCATGGAAGGCAGACAATGCCTATGCGCGTGTGTGTTTATCTGGGACTGTGCCTACAGAGATAGCTAATGATTAACTAAGCCAGCCTACTGCTAAGGCTATGTAGGACATTCTCGCTGCTACATATTCTCCAACGAAGAATGAGTCGAAGATACTACAGCTCCAGCATGATATCTTTATCTCGACGCAGAATGGTCGACCCCTCCATACCCTCTACACTTCCTTGAGGAGCACGTTTGAGAAGTTATACGGCTACATTCCCTTGACTGCTACGCCAGAACAGCTCAAGGCATACAGAGACTCTGTGATGACGGGTTCTTTCTAGCAGCCCTCGATCATGAATACGACTCAGTTTGCATCCAGATTCTTATTGATGCTACCATACCTCCAATGGAGGATATCACAGACTGAGTAGGCTATCTATATCCTCTAGTGGTAATGTGCATTCTCAGACATCTTTAGCCATGACTGCATCTCGTGGTAGGAGTAACCCAACTCCTTATCGTGGTAAGGAGGACCTAACGGTGGCAGGGGTGCAACAGGACATGCCACTCTGAGGAAACCTGCTATTCTAAGCATGGGTTTCATGCTTCCGCTAGGGTTGCAAAACAGACTCAATGGGTAGGGAGTCCATTTCATGTTGCTGATAAGAGATTTGACGAACCAGTGGCCAGACTTAGGGAGATCATGCCTACTCCTGGGTCAACCAGCTCTCCCTCAGGATCCTCAGAGGTAGTTGCCTCCGTTGTTGCATCTTCATCATGTATAGCATATGCCTTTACTAGTTGTTACAGGGTAGATTTGTCAGAATGGAATATGGACTCAGGTGCATCCCATCAGCATCCCATCATCTCTTTGGTGATAGAAGTTAGTTTAGTTCTTTCAGTCCAACCCAGCCCGAACGATCTATTGTGATAGCAGATGGAACACATTCTCCCATTACTGCTCAGGGGGAGGTGCAGCTAACTCCTGCAATGAGACTTCAGAATATTCTTTATGCTCCTGAGTTTTCGAAGAATTTACTATCTATCAGTCAAATTACTAAAGACTTACATTGTCGTGCAATTTTTGATCCGTCTGCTCTTGTGTTTCAGGACATTCATCAAACGAGCAGGGATATTGGTTATGGCCGTGAGCAAGGCAGACTCTAAAGACTCGTGCAATCCCCTTATGCAGGTGCTTCTTCCATTCGCATTGGGTCTGTGTCACCTTAGGTGTGGCATCTTCGTTTTGGTCATCTTCCTCTGCAAAAGTTGTGCCACGTTCTTCCACAGATTTCCCCTCGCTCTACCTTTCAATGCGAAGCCTGCCAGGTTGGGAAGCATCATCGGTCTATGTTACAGAGTCGTCAGGGCCGAAGTAGTCATGGTCTATTTTAGTTAGTTCATTTTGATATTTGGGGTCTCAGTCGTATCCTTGATCATCAGGGGCACATATTTTATCTCGTTGTTGTTGATGACTTTTCAAGATTGTCGTGTGTTCTTCTTCTTAAAAACAACTTTAATGCCGGTCCTGTTATTTAGTCCTTCATTAATGAAATAAAGAATATTTTTCAGCAAAAGTCAAGTATATGCGTTCTGACACTGCACTGGAATTTTGTAGTAACCATCTTGCCACATTTTTTTGTCCCAGGGTATTGTGCATCAAACATCTTGTGCGTATACTTCCCAGCAGAATGGGATGGCTGAAAGAAAACACCAGCACCTTCTGGATGTTACAAGGACCCTTTTGTTTCAGAGTCGTGCTCCTCATTCATAGTGGGGGATGCAGTTCTAACTGCTTGTTACCTAGTTAATTGTATGCCCTCTTCAGTTCTGGGAGAAAAGATCACGTTCTTGATTATGTTTCCCAAGACAGATCTTTTCTCCCTCACACCTCAAGTATTTGGCTCAGTGGCTTTCGTTCATCAGATGGTCTTGACAAGCTCTCTCCCAGAGCTATCAAATATGTGTTTGTCGAGTACTCCAAGACCCAAAAGGGAAATAGTTGCTTCGAACCTGTTCGACGAAGGTACTACGTTACTGCAGATGTCACCTTTTTTTAGCCTATTATGTATTCCTCTCCTACAGGTGAAAAGCTCATTTCTTCAGAAGATGGGGAAGAGGTCTATATGCCTCTACCTCCGATATCTGCTCTTCATCAGCACAACCACCGCCTTCTCTACCACCCTCGCCACCTCCCTTACCTACATTCTTTCCCCCAAGTTTACCAGTGTTGACCTCATGCTCATGTGCCTCGTAGATCATCCAGCACGCTCAAGGTATGTTCTGACTTCTAGCATTTGAGTTCTTCTAATGGTAATGGTGATTTGCATGTACATCTTGAGGTGCAGGATGTCCACAATGCTACATCTTTTGTGCACACTGAAGATCTGGATGTGCCTATTGGTTTACGGGAGCAGAGATGTGCATGCACTATGCATCCTCTTGCTTCCCATGTGTCATTGGACCACCTTTCCGAGGACTTTCGGAAGTTGTTGTGGGACTGTCAACAGTGGAGATACCACATTCTTATCAGTAGGTGCTGAAGAGTAGTCAGTGGTGTCTAGTTATGGAAGAGCAGATGGTCATTTTACCATCTCGAGGTACGTGGAGTTTTGTGCAGGCTCCTCCAGGTGTGTTTGTTGTTGGCAGCAAGTGGGTGTTCACTGTGAAACATCGTGTTGATGGTACAATTGACAGATATAAGGCCAGATTGGTTTCTTGTGGGTTCACCTAAACGTATGGGGTGGACTATCAGGATACTTTTTCACCAGTTGCACGTCACTCCACATTGTGGATTCTTATTACAGTTGTGCGCGATTGGTTGCTTTTCCAATTAGATGTCAAAAATGCTTTCTTATATGGGGGGATCTACAGGAGGAAGTTTACATGTAGCAGCCACCAACGTTTTCTGCTGGGGGGAGGGGTCTAGTATGGTGTGTCGACTTCACAAGGCCATGGAAGGCCTTATCAATATCGATATCATTTCGATATCGTATCGATACGATATTTCGATGATATATCGTCGAAATATCGCCCATATCGACGAGCTTTCGTGAAGAAAATGCCTGGAAATAGGGATATATAGCCATATCGGTACCCATATCGGTCCCATGTCGATATCAATATATCGACGATATATCGTCGATATATCCTGATGTTTCCTTCCATGCACAGAGTCCGAGGACTTGGTTTCAGAAGCTCTCAGAGTTGATTGAAAGATCATTCTCTTTTTGTTGAGGGAACTCAGAGAGGTACGATTGTTGTGCTGGTTTATGTTGATGATATAGTTGTTACTGGTAACGATGGACAGGGTATTCAGGAAGCTAAGAATTTCCTTGGACGACAGTTTGTGACCAAGGACCTTAGCAAGTTACGTTACTTTCTTGGCTTGGAGTTTGCACGCAGTCAGCAGGGTATGATTATGACACAAAAGAAATCTGTTACTGATCTTCTGGCTGAGACAGGTATGAAAGGATGCAGACATGCCACTACACCAATGGATCCTAATTCTAGACTCTATAATGATGACTCTGAGGAGATAGATAAGAGACGGTATGGGGAAATGTTAGGAAAGTTGCTACATGTTAATATTACCGGGCCTGACATATCATTTGTTGTAAGCAGAGTTAGCCAATTCATGGAGAAACCTAGACAGGTTCATATGAATGCAGTTTGTATGATCTTAAGATGTCTGAAATCTTCCCAGGTGCAGGTCTACTTTTCAGAAGAGATACGTCACTCTTAGTTATTGGATGTGCAGACGCAGATGATACAGGGTGCCCCAAAGACAAGAAGTCCCCTTCAGGCTTCACTGTGTTGGTTGGTAGCTCGTTGGTTTCATGGAAGAGTAAGAAACATACAGTAGTTGCTCGATCCAGCATTGAATCAGAATATAGGGCTATGACATAAGGAAGCACCGAAATAATGTGGGTTAAGTTCGTTCCGACTGACCTTGCAATTGAGGGACCTCTCCCAATGCACCTCGAATGTGATAATCAAGCAACTCTATTCATATCTAATAATCTAGCCTTACATGAGAGAACAAAGCACATCAAAGTTGATTGTCATTATACCCGTGACTTGATCCAAAAGGGGCTTATTTCCACCTCTCATGTAGCTTCAGGCGATCAGATTGCATATATGTTTACCAAGGCTCTCGCGAGGGGTCCTTTTTACCGTTGTTCCAAGATGAGGATGATAAACATATAAGCTCCAGCTTGAGGGGGAGTGTTGAGAGAATTATATATCTTTGTCTTTATTTTTGTATTTCTAGTTTTTTCCATCTTCTTTATGTCATTTCTCTCTAGAGACTTTCTCTTGTATAAGAGGGCCCTAGGGTTACGTGGAATACAATTTTTCTTTTCACATCTTTCCATAGAACCCAATTCCCTTAAAAGCAAGATGAAATCATGGAAGAAAGCCACCACGAGTTGGCTTTTCTATTGAGTTTTTCTCAATGAGTATCGAGAGTATGAGTTTCTTTATACATACCCGCCAACATAAGCAAGTCTGATTACTCCCACTACTCAATAGTATGCGACTAAACAACTCCCACACAAAAAAACACAATTCACAATTCTCTCAAGACCCCACCTCAAGCTGGAGTCATGGGACTTTATATTTAAGTACTAATTAACCTATATTTTAAGTGTAAACAATTGAAGCTTTCCATTTAAGTTTATTATTTATTGTAATAAAACTCGTATGGTCCGATGATATAGTGCAGTGTGCCTACCACTCAAAAGACCAAGGTTCAAATCCCCCCTTGTGAGGTTGTGTTAGGTAGTCGACAGCCAACATGAAAAATAATCGAATCATTCAACATGGATTTGAGCAAGAATCCATGTAGTCGACCTGACTTATAATGGGATAAGGCTTTGCCATTTTTAGTAATATAACTCATATTAGGTAAAATAATTCACATTTAAACTTTAAACAAATGATTAATACTAATGACAAGTGATTGCCTAAAATCTAACATACAAGGTTCAGACCCAAGATATAACACTTGGATTTAATGCATAAAACTTGGATCTTTGAACATAAAGGCCACATTCAAGCTTAAATAATATATATAGAAGGAATGGAATCGAGATGCATTAATGAGAGGCCCTAGGACTCCCTCATGTAGGAGAGGAACCTATTGGGAAAAATTACAAGACAAGGACAAAAGAAATAGAAAATAAGCAAAACAATAAAAATGATAACAAATATCTCAACCCTCCCCTGGAGCGTAGATATCGATCAGACTCAACTTGGAATAACATCTCTGATAAGGACCTCTGGCTAGAGCCTTAGTAAGAACAGATGTTGTCTGGTCTCCAGAGCTGATGTGTGTAGTGGCAAAAAGACCCTTCTGTATCATGTCACGAGTGTAGTGACAATCAACTTCTATGTGCTTTGTCCTCTCATGAAAGGTTGGGTTGTTGGTAATAAAAAGAGCAACATGATTGTCACATTGGAGGTGCATGGGAAGAGGCACGTCTACCATCAGGTCAGTGAGAACCGTCAGGTTAGTAAGAACAGGTCACCCCGAACGAAGCCCAGCCTGGAGAATAGCCTCCACCTTGCCAAACTCACCAAGCACCGACTGGACAGTTTCCAAGTTCCGACACCGAATCAGCAGCCCCTGGATCTCCACACACCACCTTACCGATGCGGACAAAGCCCAGTCCCGCAGATGAGGTCGGTGCCAAACCACAGATGGCGAGAACACCCTACTCCCTTGGAAAGGAACTCCTAAATCTCAGCACCTTCCACCCCCCTAATGCACATCACCTCTTCGGAAAGCCAGACCGTGTCTTCTCCGCAACCAACCAAACGTCTGATTTCAAGGGTCTCCATAACCTTCTGCAACTCCCCATGGAACCTTCGGCAATGTGGACACCATCAATGGGGTCCCGTTGTGATACCTCAAACTCCATTTCATTAATGCCCATCCCTCCTCTCCCAAGCCGACCTAGGCCAGGAGCCGGGCAATCCCTGTGGATATGCCCCTCACGACCACGGTCGTAGCACACTGGCCATTCCAACGAGCACGACCGCGCAAGGTGCCCCAATCGACTGCATCTGAAACACCAACGGCGCGTAAGGGGAGCAACCCTACCCTCGAACCTTCCCTCCTTTCCAGTAGTCCCCCACGCACAGCCCGACCACCCATCTCCCTCCCTCTCCTCCACCCCTTGTAGCACGGGGGTCTTTCCCTGCACCCCTCCACCACGCCCCTGAGCTTCCGAACTCGCCCCAGAAGGCAGGGGAGCCCCACACCGATCACCCCCTCCCACCCCCGAGACACCAAGAGACACGCTCTCCATCCTCTTTAAAATGCAATATGGTCCTAACAACTACATCCTTATAGGATGGTGTGTGGTTATTAATGATTACATCAGCAAGAGGGAGCCCAGGTCAAACATTTTCATAAAGGATTAATCAAAAAGATTGCCTTGACAAATTGGTTAAGTACAAACTAGAATAAATAATAGCTATAAGCCAACACCACATATATTAAATTCCATTCTTAGATCATATCACGATAATTCTAGAAAACCCTCAATTGTGCCAAGAATTTTGATTTGTTGGCAGATCAAAAAAGAACTCACATGTTTTGTAGTTTGAGGGCATTCATCCCAAACAAATCCAATTTTGTATTTCAAACTCTCTTCAGGCACTAATCTATGAAAAAGTTTACCATCAATGAACGTCTAATTGACAGCTCATTTTGGTGAATTTTAAGATAACTCCAAACTCTACACCCAAAAATATACCAACTGAATTTCAAGTCGACACAACCTTTATCTACCCATGCGTAGCCACATCACATGCACAATAACGATGACAAAAACATAAATCCAGAAAAAAAGAATGCTAAGCAATTACATGCTCCTCGAAAGTAAAATTTAGGGATGAAAAAAATTTCTTCTACTGAGTATTCTCAATTGAATGGTAATTGCAGACAAATCAACTAAAGATAAGGCACCATATAATTAAGCAGCTTGTGAACGATTTCAGAAAGTTTCACCATTGAAGAAATCCAATTAACACAGTTGTCCCCTCTGCTATGGTAGAATGATTTTTCATAGACAAAACAAATAAGGCATAGAACTGTTTAGACCCAAAAAATAAATAAAATGGAGAAATCGCTAAGAGCAGAAGACAAACTTGCCTTCTCGATATAGAGAAGGAAAAAGCCCGTCTGGTGATATAACAACAGGGCCATCAGGTAGAGATTTCCCATCCTATAGATTAGTTGCAATTTAGTGAGAAATATCAAAAAGAACTGCATGCAATTATTTCGAATGATTCAGACCTGTTTGAGATTAAAAAGAAATTGTCTTGTGATGTAGGCTTGCGCAATTGCACGGGCACTAAGAAAAATGAATTCATACCCATTGTCCTGAAAAGTGATATTTATAAAATTACTTCTTCAAAATGGCAAGGTTCCATGTATGTTAAAACCAAAGAAAAACTTTTAAAAAAATACCAAGTAAAAAATATATCAGATTCCTGCAGTAAATTTGGGGAAGAATCGTAAAAAGGAGCTAAAGAACATCATTAGCAAAGTTCTTATATTCCATTTTAGTCATCCCGCTTCCAAGTACTCAATATGTGAGGGATTGAAGTACAAAAAACTGAAGACAGGAAACCATGCCCTTCAGCCACTAAAAGTTTCATGCAATTTAATATTTGTGCCTGGATTATTAGGGTTTATGGGTGCAAACCAAGAGCATGATCCAATGACAAGCAAACCTTTTTCCAATTTAAATGGGGCCAGATACAAGGACTTTTGCTTCCAAATAATCTTATTTGATCCATGCACAAACTTGGATCCAAAAGGCAATGTCAGTTTCTTCTAACTATACCCTCAAATTGGAGTTTTAGATGGCTTTTTTGCATGTCCAAATTACCTTAGGAAACTCTCTCATTGTTTATCCTTTTTTTATCGAAACATTTTTATATGATAATTCTCATGAGGAGCCAATCTTTATTTATGTATCACCATGTCCACTGGAGCATCTTCATCTCAGATTTAGGCATATCCACATATGTCTACCCAAGTCGCTGCCATAAAACATTACAGGTCTCAGCTTTATAGCATTTGTCTTTGATCTTCAACAACAAAGATACCTGTTAACATAGAGAAAACTTGTAGCTCCTCTCCATTTCAATCAACATGTATCAATTCAATAAGTGACATCACATTTAATTGGCCAATCTCTCCAAAAGGTCGAACTTAGGTATTCTAAGATCATCCTTCTTTATAATCAAATGGGTTCCACCTATGTTTTACATTTTTCACATCTTTTAACATTCTTGTCATTAAGCTTACATTAGATATTACTCTGTCCTTGGTCGAAAATCTTCACCGTGGGAGCTTCTCTCCAAAGCTCAAGCTTCATGTTCATCACATCTCTTGTCATGTCCATTAAAACAATATCTTCTATAAACAACATGCACTAAAGCACCTCCCCTTGTATATGCTTTACAAATCCGCTCAAAAGTCATTCAGGATTGATCCATAGTGCATATCCACGATGGTATCAAACTTGATCAGGTGGCCCAATTCGAATCCTTACAGTCTGTTGCTTAGCCATACACGCTCTTAACAAGTCACTATACAAATAAGAGCTCGTCTTTTCTCTATAATCTTCCGCATGATTTATCTTGGTACAATACCATAAGACCTTTCAAAATCGATAAAGAGCTTATAAAGGCATTTTTCTTGTTTAAACAACTTTCATCAAACATCTCAAGAAGTCTACAGCTACTGGGTATATTAAATGAAAAGGAGAACTTAAAGAAGTGAAGACTCGACAAGAGTCCTGACATGAAAATTTACATTTTCCACATAAAACCGCTTGGAGGCCAAAATCACACCATTTTTGGAAAGACAAATAGCACAGACAACAGCTACTGGGTAGAGAAGCTCCTAATTGGGGGCAGTCCTTGTTCACAAACAGAGTCCAAAAGGTCTAAAGATTTTGGAGATTCGGTCAGGCAAGACGACGTTGACGCAATATCATCGATGTCTTTTTACAGGAGAAAAAAAGGTGAATGTGGACAGTCTGGGATGCACTAGAAAAAAGCCTACAACAACGATCTAGTATCAGAATATGACCTCTCGTAAAAGCCATAAGAACACACCAATGTGACTTGGCACATTAAGATCCCAAATATATAATAATCAATAGCCAAATGATCTGCTATTGGGACTGCGGGTCTTTCTACTACTTTATACGTGCATTTTACCGAGAATTCTCCACCCTTCCACATCCAATAATCTCTACCTTCCACTGGACCAGGCAATACACTCGACGAATCTAGGAGCTGAAGAAAATAAAAAATCCTCTCGGCACTGCTCAGGGATGTTCGCTACAAATGAGAGCATCCAGTTGTCGTTCTCCTAATAGTCCGCCACCCTTGCTTTCTGATCAGTATCTAAGGAGAAAAGATGGGGGAAACAGGTTGCAAACTAGCCACCATTAGCCCAATCGTCGATCCAGAATGCGAACAACTGACCGTCTCCGAGTACAGGTCAAAAAAGTTCAGGGAATTGTGGCATCAAAGATCAAATGCCCTTCCACAAAATCGACGAGTAGAAGTAAGGTTGGCTCAGCAATCCTCCCTAAGCATGGATGCCATAGATCCAATAGATGAGTCTACAACGAAGGTCCTCATTTCTGCCCTAGATTATGAAAACCCAATCAAGTAATAGCGCCTTATTGATGGCGTCGAAGCAAGACACACCAAGGTCCCCTTCCACTTTGGGAAGTGTAACAGTATCCAGTTAGCCAAATGAATACATATACCATCATAACAGAATTACTCCACAAAAATCTCCGCATAATCATCTCAAGGCAACGTTGGATTTCGATCGAAAGAACTGTGAAGACAAAGAAAATAGGAATCATCGCAAGGATTGCCTTCACCACCTCGAGAAGGATAGCTGCCTTCCACCCATATGTTTTTTCTCCAATTTCTCAATGATAGGGAGCTAGTCAGCACATCTAAGTCTGACACAGGTAAAAGGTAGCCAAAGGTAGCATAATGGTAAGGACCCACTCTCCGTCCCCCATTCCTCAATACAAGACAGCCTCTACTTCTGACATACCAAAGGGGGCTACCACTTAGTTGTTTTGGTTAAGGTTAAGAGCAGACGATTCTCCAAAAATTTCTAAAGTTACAACCATCCCCTTCGCCACCTCGTGTCTACCTCCTATAAACAGAATGGTGTTCTCAATGTACTAGAGTAGAGGAATAGAAATGTCCCCAAGAGCGTACCCACAGTTGCATCACATGACCAACCATACTAGCTAACACATCAGCAACAATAACAAAAAACATGAGGGCTAGGGGTCATCCATGCCTCACCCCATTCTGCGGCAAAAAAAACCACTCAGGATGGCCATTAAAGATCACCATAAGATGTAGTTGTGACACATCTCTTCATCCATGAGATCCAAACATCTGGGAATCCTAGATTCACAAGGCAGCCGACAGAAAGTGCCAATCAATAGTATCATACACCTTCAAGAAATCCACCATTCAAAGAAGGCGATTCACTTGCCACCTTTTCCAATAAACAATGGATTTAATAACCACGATCAGGCTATCACTAATCTGCTTTTCAAGAATAGATGCCGACAGTAACGAGGAAATAATATAATCAATAACTACGTTCAATATGTTTGCCAAGACCTTTGCAATCACCAAGGAAATTGCATTTGAATTACATCGGTCAGAAATCCTCCACCCTCTCAAAAATCTCCTTCTTTGGGAGGAGGTAAAGGAGAGTCATATTCACTCATTCAAAACCTGCATTACCACATGTGAACTCCTATACTACATCCACTACCTCTCTAGCCACCAACGTCCAAAACTTCCAAAAGAAGAACACGGGGAAGCCATCAGGGCCAGGTGCCCCATCAACATATAAGTTCCACCTTGACCTCCTCCATTGTGAAGGATCGGATCAGGTGATTCACATGTTACTCAGTCGATGGCATTGCCGCCATACCTTTCCACTGCACGGTCGACAGTGGCTCTTCGGGAGAAATCTCTTAATTGCTCCAATATGGTTAAGCCAATTTCACGATCTCCCTCCACCCACCTATCATTCACCACTACAGACAGAATCAAGTTGTGTTGGTGTCTTCCGCATGCAATCCTATGGAAGAACTTAGTATTAGCAATTCCCTCTTTGAGCTAGGTTTGCCTCCATCTTTGTTTCCATTCGGACACACTTTTTTGTCTTCTAACGTGATGATCTTTTGACAATCCGCCTTCTCCTTCAGTTCATATGCTTCACGAACTCTGACGTCCTCCATCTCATCAAGTCTGAACAGTCCAGCTCTTCAAATGACCTTCGTGCTCTTCTCTCCCCCCAAACTTCCTTCTTGTACACACACAGCCAAGATCGTAAGAATAGCCAGTTTCAAAGACAAGCGTGCAATGACAGAGCTTGAAACCACTATATAAGACTAGTGGACGGACACCAACTCTCTGAAGTTATCTTCTATAAGCCAAGCTCTCTCAAATCTGAAGCAATTACGTGGGACTGAACCATATCCATAGTCCCAAACCAATAGGGTGTGGTCAGACCTAAAACATGATTTGGACGAGGCGAAGGATAGTGGGAATAAATTCAGGTTTGAGCGAAGGTCAGAAAACAACCCAATCTTGAGCGAGAGCCAAAATTTCTCCAAGTATAGCTCGTATTCGACACATCAATAATTTCCATCTATAGATCGGCAATCAATTCTGCATGTCTTGTGATGTAGGCTTGCGCAATTGCACGAGCATTAAGAAAAATGAATTCATTTCCATTATACTGAAAAGTGATTTATAACATTACTTCTTCAAAATGGTCAGGTTCTATGTATGTTAGAAACAAAGGAAAACTTTTATAAAAATACCAAGTAAAAAATATATCATGTTCTTGCAGTGAATTTGAGGAAGAATCGTAAAAAGTAGGTAAAAACAACATTAACAAAGTTCTTAAATTCCATTTTAGTCATCCCACTTCCATGTACAACAAAAGCTCACTCTATGCTCAATATGTAAGGGATTAACGTAAAAAGAACTAAAGACTGGAAACTATGCCCTTCGGCCACAAAAGGTTTCAAACAAATTAATAAGTGTGCCTGATTATTAGGGTCAAGGTCCAAAAACGCGGTATGCGTATGCGTTCGGACATGTCACTGAATAGCGATTAAGCGGTATGCGGGGGCATATGCGGGGTATATGCGGTTCTATGCAGTTTTCTATTTTTATTTAAAAATAAATAAGCATCTGCAAAAGTGACTACAACTAAATTGAATTTATGAATAAATGCAGTCCAACAGATGATCTAAAAAAAATGGTTTCATGTAGAACTCAAAACAGTAAACTAAGAATCAAAATAATCAAAGATAGTATTACATATTCTGATTTGATAGAAGAATCAAAATAATAAAAGATCCGGATCTTAAGATGTGGATTTGATTACCCAACTGGACCTTAAGCGGGCGCACGGAGTGCATTTGCGCACGCGCAGCCCGCATATGCGGGTCCTATATGTACAAATGGCGCATAAAGCAGGGCTTCGGCTAATCGGTGCGTTAAGGGCCCAAACACCACCCCCAATGATCCCTTCCCACAGTAGGACGGCCCGCGTCCTTGATAGAATCCAGCAGGGAAAGAAAATCCTTGAGCCTTTGGTCCGAGAAGTTAGATGAGAAGGCAGGGAACCAGTTACCGTCCGACCAGCAAGACGCAACCCGTGCATTCATATCAGCCGCTAGAGCGAACAGGCGAGGGAACCGCGAGCACAAAGCCCCCCCCCCCTCCCGTCTAATCATCCGTCCAAAAGACAAAGGATTCGCCATTGCCAAGCATCAACCTAAACAGAGAAAAATATCTGAAGAAGACCTCCACCACCCCCTTCCAGAACGGCGTGGGAGATCCCAACTAAATAACATGGTTCGGCGGCGCCCCGTCGACACCGTATATTTTGCGCAAAACGTTGCTACTGAAATCCTCCCATGGGCCCCAAATTCTGCTAGCCCATTTAAGAAGCATAGTGTCATTTATATGATTTAAGTCTCCGGACCCCTCCCCCCCCCCCCCCCCGCGTTCTTGTGGAGCGTAATTTCTTCCCATTCAACCAGATGAATTCCCCCCGACTCCTCCCCATGCTTGCCCCATAAGAATATATGCATAAGCTTCTCAATGCGGTTACGGATCCCCTTCGGCAGTCGTCGATTTGATAAGAAGTAAACAGGGATGGAGGAGAGAACCGCTTGTAAGAGGACCAGTCGCCCCCCTTTGGAGAGAATGGTTGATTTCCACCCCGCCAGCCTCGCCTCCACCTCCTCAACAACCTTGAGCCAGTCCTGCAACCTCGTTCTTCCCACCACCAAGGGCATCCCAAGATAGTCAATCGAAAGAGAGCCGCAATCAGACCCCAAAGCCCGTCCACAAGCGTCAGCCTCCTTCGCAGAAATGCCGAAGGGGACGACCTTCGATTTATCGACATTCTTGAATAGCCCTGACATCTCACTGAAAAGATCCAGTGCCACTGACATGCCTGAGGCTTCCGCAACGCCCCCCTCGATGAAAAAGATAGTATCGTCTGCATATTACAAAAGCGAAATCACCACACCATCCCTGGAAAACCCAGCCGATAAGCCACAATCAGCAAGACGACAAGCAATGTGCGCCAAGACATCCGCAGCGATGACAAACAGTAGGGAGGCAAGGAGGCAGTCCTGACGCACGCCCCAATGTGGCTGGAAGAAACCCCCCTCCGGGCGACCATTCACCATGACCGAGAAGGAAGACGTCGTCACACAACGTCTCATCCAAGATATCCACACCTCCGGGAAACCTCTTCTCCGCAGAACCGACCAAAGGAATTTCCAATCTAGACTATCATACGCTTTTGCAAAATCCACTTTCCATATAACACCTCGTTTTTCCCTTCACCTCCAGTCCGCAACGATTTCCGATGCAAGAGTAAGACAGTCCGAGATTTGCCTTCCCTGAATAAAAGCAGATTGGAGCAGGGAGATAAGAGGGTCAAGAACCCGGCTGAGCCGCAAGGCGAGCACTTTCGCTACAATCAGGTATAGGGCGTTAGAAATAGCAATGGGGCGGTAGTCCTCGATCCGCTCGGCCGACGCGGATTTAGGAAGGAGAATAATCAGGGACTTATTAATCCGTTCGAAGCCAGCATTGCCCACACAAAACTCAGAGATGACCTCCAGCACCTCGTTGCCCACCAGATCCCAAAAATCTCTGTAGATAGCCACCGGGAAGCCATCCGAACCCGGAGCCCAATCCGCGTTCAAGTCCCACACCGCAGCCTTAGCCTCCTCCAAGGACACCCCCTGCGTCAAACCATCACACAAAGAGGGTGGCGAAGCTGTAGCCCCAAGCCTCGTCCACCTCTAAATCCTTGGAATCGTCCTCGCCGAGAACTCCTTAAAGTGAGCGACGATCGCTTTCCCCATTTCCCTGTCACCATCCACACGTAGACCATTGATCGTGATCGATCGCAGAGCATTCGAACGCCGCCTTCCGCTGGCAATGCGATGGAAAAACGTCGTGTTAGCGTCCCCCTCCCTCAGCCACGTACTCCTCGACCTTCGATGCCACTCAGCGATGCGCTTAAGATCCTCGGACGCGATTAGCTTTTGAGCAAGCGAGCGAGTGGCCAACTCATCCCCCAATATCTCCCTAGTATCCTCCAAAGCGTCAAGCCTCATAACCACCTCCTCAGCCTCCAGCTTAGTAGCACATCTGGCAGCCCTGGAGTCCCTCTTGAAAGAGCTCAGCCTCGTGCGTAAGGATCCGAGCGTCGGTCCAACAACCTCCACGTTGGACCAATGAGAAGCCACCACCTCCCTAAAGTTATCCTCCAGTAACCAGCTCCCTCTCATATCTAAACAAACCCCTCACCGGGGGTTGATCGCCGGAATCCCATAAAATTGGTGTGTGGTCGGATAAGGTTTGCGGTCGAGCAACCACAGAGGATAGCACGAAACAATCAAGAAGCTCTGCCGAGGCCAAAAATCTATCAATACGAGAGCGAGAATTGGAATTCCTCCAAGTGTAGGCCAGATCCTCTGCATCCATGACCTCCAAGGCCAGCGAGTTCACAGTGTCCGCAAAATCAACAGAACCCGGATCTTGACCACCCCTGAAACGTGGTTTGTCCGAAGTTCGAAGAGTAACATTGATCCCCCCTAGGAGCCAAGGGACACCCACAAAGGCCCTACTCGCCTCATGCAGGTCCTCCCACAATTCCCTCCGCAGAATATGACAGCAAGGGCCTTAGACACACGATATCGCTATTGGCATAGAAGAGTCAGCACATACCAAGAGAACAGAGAGGGTGTGCATCCCTCGCAGCACCGAGCCAAAAGCCATTGTCGACGACCTCCACGCAACCAGCAACCCACCATACGCACCTACAGCATCCAGAGTCATGAACTCATCAATACCTCCCACACCAAAAGACTTCCACAGAACATCGGTGATGGCTTGAAGCTTTGTCTCCTCTATCATCACCACATCACAGTCCCACTCAATGAAGCGCGACCCCATGATCCTCCTCTTGCCCAGCTCCCCTAGCCCCCGCATGTTCCAGGATAGAATCTTCATAGAAAACCATCGTGTTGCCCCTGTATTCTAACCACCCCAGAGGCCTCCGCAATGGTACTTTTTAGTGCCGAGCAGGACTGTGGCTCTGGGACCGAACGCCGAGACCTATTCCTCCGCCTGTACCTCTTCCCGGATCTTTTGTCAGCAATTCCTTCAGCAAAACGAGCACCATCCAGCACAAGGTAGGTCAAAGGTGTCGCAACAGAAGAGAGAGCGCCCGATGCCAAGGACGTAAGGGTAACAATGGGGGGCGAGGAGGAACAGCTCGAAGAAATCCCCTCAGACTTCATGGAGGCGCTGAAGAAGCGCGGCACCACGGGAGGGGCAACAGCAGCCGAGTTGAAAGAGCCAGACAAGGGGAAGGCCCAGCCACCCTCGAACGAATGGGCCAGGCAAGAAGTCGGATCCGAGAGGCCCAACGCGGACGAGGAGTATCGATTAGGAAAGGAATTCGAGAAGTCCATCCCACCCGAAAAGAAAGCAGCAAAAGAATTCGAGTTCCCCTGGCCCCGACCCACGAGAGGATCCGAAAGCGCTACCCGAAGGCCAGGATCCGAGACCGGAGGCCAAGAGTGGGGCAGCGCTGAGAGAGGGGGAGCCACGTTCGCCACCTCAGCAGATAAAGAGAACCTTTGAGATACCAGGCACAAGACCCGAGGAGAGAACCCCAAAAGTCGCACCACATCAACCTCGCGGGACGATCTATACAACGCATCCCTCGGGAACCCCACCGCCAATGCAAGAGGCGAGGCGTCACCGGGCAGCATCAAAACCTCCGGCGGAGGAGGGGGTTCGACAATCTGTATCTCCACCCTGAAGTTGAACCGGCCAACCTCCATGGACGCGAAGAAGATCCGACCAAATGCACCATCAATCAAACCCTTGTTGCATTCTAACAGCACACGTGTAATATCTGGAGCCGAACTGGGTGTCAACCCATCATCGATCACCGCGAGGACCGTACCACATCGCCGGAGCAACCGCCCCAAGCAGTGAACCGATCTGGATAGGAAAGGAACCCCACAAACCTTTGTCATGCAAACCTCGACATTCGTAACCGCACCATCCGCAAAGTGAAGAGGCCGCCAAAGAATATCGTCCACCCCTCCATTTTGTAATAAGCGCTCTCTGGATCCTGGGGAGACCACGAACACAGCATCGCCGAGCATCAAGAGCCACCACGTCCCCCGAGAACCGCGAACCAAGGAAACCATACAGGTGTCCCTTCACAGCCTCTATAGAGATGCACCTTCGCAATACGTATCTGATCACAGCATGGGTGTCGTCCTCCTGCATGCTAGTCTTCCCACCTGCCACAGTGCTTGTATCACCCTCCCCAACCACTCCACCCGCCATCTTCGAGCCACCCGCACCCTTTGAAACACCCGCCACTTTTGAGTCACTCGTACCCTTTGAATCACCTGCAACCACTGTCACGAAGCTACGATGGTCCCGGTGAGTATTGATCACATAGCACACCCTTCGCTTGGCTCGTCCAGCAGAACCATGCACAGCACCACCAGCGGTATGACGATCGGAACCAAACCAGCAGGTAGCTCTACAGTGACCTACCCTCCCGCAGGAGAAACACCTCAGAGGATCACTACAGAAAGATGCAACGTGGCCCCGAGCCCCACAGCGGAAGCATCTTTTCTCCGGCTTTTTGTTGGAGACATGCACCCACTCCCCGTCAACCCCACTGCCATGCACCGCGCTTCCACCTTCCTCCTTCCGCCCTTCCTCCTCCCTGCAAGCCACCTACTTCCCCTTCCCGACTTCCCCATACCGTCCCTCAGCGAAGAACCCACCTACAGCTCCCGCCGAGACCCCTCCTTTATCGACAACTCCAAACCCCCCCTCTCTGAGAGAACCCTCACCCTCGGGTCCCGACGTAGCAAAGACTTCCCCTCCACGAAGCGACGGGAATCCCCCCTGAGAAGAGCCAACCGACTTTGACGGGCCCGCCTGTACTCCCGAACTTCACTCTCTCCACCAACGTTCCATCGACGTTCTCCTCAACTTGTGTAGCATATTCTCACATTGATTATGGAGATTGTCTGTTGGACATCTCAATAAAGCCATCTGGAGACTGCTTTGTAGTAAATACCCACCGACATGCAATAGGTTTTGTTCCATGGGGACATTACATAAGATCTCATGTCCTTCGGGAATTAAGAGCGTCTGTTTCTTCATCCGTTGCTTTTCATCATCCGAAATCCTTTAGTGCACTATTATGATATCTTTTTTTTTTGAAAGCCAGAAACAGGAGGAGACACTCGATGGTGTTCGCTCCAAATTTTAGTTATTAAAAGAAAACAAAAGACAGAAGTACATAAGTGATGGGAACAAAAAGACCAATTACAGATCCCATTCCTCCACTAGTCTTATTGCATGAGTCCCCACATTTTCTTTATAAAAAGCGTTGCTCCGAGAAGAGTACAGCATTCCTCCCCAGCCAAATGGCCCATAGAATGACGATTGATATATTAGCTCCCTCCTCACCCTGATCCTATTAGCCACCATCGATCCTCAAAAAGACGCTAGATCCAAAGCGCATGACCAAGGTAAAGTGGTCGCCCCCCAAATCTGGATTACCTTTGGGCATTTAAAGAAAAGATGTTCCACGGTCTCAATCATGGAAGGCCGTATCCCAATATATCGGCGATATATCGGCGATATATCGATATCGACATGGGACCGATATCGAAATCGATATATCGATATATCTGATTTCAGGTATTTTCTTCAGAAAGATTCCTAGATATAGCGATATATCAGCGATATATCGCCGATATATCGATATCGACACGATATCGAAATGATATCGATATCGATATGTCCTTCCATGGTCTCAATCGCCTCCTCGCAAAGAAGGCACCTATCAGAAATGGTACCCAGAAGTGTAGCACACATGTCCCTTGTCATCAGCCTCTCTCTACGCAGCAGCCATAAGAAGAAACCAATTCGCTCGGGCAGCCTGAGAGCCCAAAAGAACGCGCAATCGCGAATCACAACCTCCGAGCGAGAAGGCGATGGTCTGCAGATTGCCCCAGAAGCCTTCTTAACCGAGAAAGGACCCGCACGCCAACCCCAATGGTCCCTCCCTTCCGTTGGACGCCCCACCTCCTTAATAGAATCCAGCAACGCAAGGAACTCCTCTAGTCTCTGATCGGAGAAATAGATGAAAAAGTCGAAAACCAGCTTCCATCCGACCAGCAAGACGCCACCGTCATATTTTTATCATCAGCAAGAGCAAACAGACGCGGGAAGCGCGCGCATCATCGGACCAAAACTCGACGGAGTCGCCACTACCAAGGATCGGTCTAAACAGAGAAATATGTTTGGTAAAAACATCCACTACCCCCCTTCAGAATGGAGTGGGAGAGTCCAAGCGAGCATCCGGCCTCGGAGGTGCCCCCTTTGCGCGCGCTGAAATTGTCATAAGAGCATCTGCATATCTTTTATCAGAGTATGATAATCTATTAGTGGACGTGAAATAAGATATTCGATGAAGTGTACATTACCTCTTGGTTCTATGTAGAACGATGAAAAGCTCTTGAGGATCATCTGGGATAGAGTTGGTGGGAGCACTTGAAGTTGGCATATTCTCCTGCAACAAAGGAACAGTTAAAGGAACATGAACAAGACCAGAGAAATGTTTTCTTTTATACGCAATAGGTGGAGCAGGAAGATATAATGGTATATATGACACGTCTTGAGTAAAGAAGGAAGTTTGTTCAAAGAATGCGACATCGACATATATGTAATACCGATGGACAGAACGATCATAGCATGTGTACCCTTTTTGAGTCTGAGAGTAGCCTAGGAAAACACATTTAATCGCACGAGGAGATAGTTTATCGGGAGTATGAAAATTGTGACAAATGTTGTGCATCCAAAAATCCATAGAGGCAGAGGGAAGGGTGAGTCATTTGGATATAGTAAACCAAAGGGAATAGAGTCGTTAAGTGATGCCGATGGGACCCTGTTTATAAGGTGGACAACAGTCATTATAGCATCTCCTCAATAATTCTTGGGAACCTTCATTTGAGTAAGAAGAAAGGGGGCAATATCAAGAAGATGTCTAAGTTTTCTCTCTACTACTCCATTCTGTTGAGAGGTATAAGGGCAAGTTTTTGATGGATGGCACCCTGGGAGGCAAAAAAGGACGTCAGATCTATTCTGTTGAGAGGTATAAGTAGAGACAGAGTTTACTACTGTGCCTGAGGTAGTAGCTAGACTAGCAGAAGAGGCGGAGGCGATATTATTGCCAGCAGAGGAAACAGAGTCTTGGAGCAGTTGGCGCGGATGAGTATACTCAGAAGCAGTAAATGGGGTATGTACCCCTCCAATTTGTTGAGCAGAATATCTTCAATTACATTAGAAGATGCTTCATCATAGGCATTATTGGCATTACGTTGCATGCCAAAAGTTGCCTAACACTTGTCAGAAGGATAATTCTAATGTCTACAGTGTACACAAGCTAGAATATCAAGCAGCAGAGAAATCACGACCACGGTCACGCCCTCGTCCAGATCCACGACCACGTCCACGTCCAAAGTTTCGACCCATGCTGCCTTGACGTCCTTTATATCCTGAGGATGCATAATGAGTCGTTGTTTATGTAGTAGTATAGATGGTAGATGGCTGAATGGGAGCCTCAAGCTACTGTAAGCGTCCAAAGATGGTCTCAAGGATCGGTAGAGTGTTCGTCATTAGAAACTGATCTTTCACCGACTTGTATTTTGGATCCAATCCTGATAGAAATCAGTAAGCTTGCCATTCAACGCGTTCGCCAACTTGTTTATCACAACATGTAGGCTGAAAGATAAGGAGCACCTCAAATAGGCTTGTAAGAAGCCTGTAGTACTCAATAAGACTCGAATCTCCATGAGTGGTTGACCAGATCCTCATGTATATGTCAGAAAGACGAGACTTGGTCTTCTTCTGAGAGTATGTGCGCTCAAGATTTTCCCACATCGCCTTAGCAGTTTCTTTGTAAAGAAGATTAGCAGCAATATTTGGATCGGCATTGTTTGTCATCCAAGTGATAACTTAACAGTTGTCAACAAACCATGTGTTATAGTTTTTGTCAGTTTCTGCAGGTGGGTCCTTTGTAAGAACATAGCTTTTGCATTGGTTAGCGATAAAAACTTTGAAGGACCGAGACCATAGAAAATAATTTTTGGACCCCTTAAACTTGATAGAGGTGTCTTATACCATCAAAGAAGAAGTAGGGTACACAGTCTTGGTCTCGGTGGTCATCATGGTGGCATCTTAGGTCAACAAGAAGTGACCTAGAGAATGTATCTTGTTCTTAGCCGAACATCAAGTGCCTATTCTTGCAATAATAGACAATACATAGCAATCAGGAGCCCACGTTGCTGCACACGGAGGGTTGACGGTGACACCAAAGAGCAGGAGGGGGGCTGGCAGCGACGCCAATGGGAGATCAAGTGCTGGCGGTAGCACTTAGGTTCCTGTGGCGGCACGGGCGTGCAGCGACGACAATGGTTGCGACAGGGGCCAAGGCCACTGGGAGGTCTTGCAAGCGCACAGAGAGGTCGAGCATGCAAGGGCGAGGCGCGAGGGCCCGATCGGGTTCCGAGGACGAGGGGCAATGGAGGCAGGAAGGCTCTGGGGGCCAGAGGCGATGCTCCCAAGGGCATCGTGGAAGCGTTAGGGGGATTTTCTAGGGCACGAGTGTACGGTGGCATCTGGGTTAGCGCGGGAGGGCGCCTGGGGCAGCGCTGGGCCGCCTGAAGACTCGGGGCTGGTGATGGCAGAGGGATTTAGGTCAGAACAACGGTCTAAGAGCGTTGCTCTGATACCATGTGGAAAGTATGAAAGAATAAAAAGGCGTGTCTTATTCAAGAGGTCTAAGGGTCCTTATATAGGACAAAACCCTAGAGTGCTCAAAAGAGAAAAATACATAAATACCCCTACAGGTTACAAGAATATACTTCTACCATATAGAATATTCTTCCATATAGAATATTCTCTATGGTATATTCTCTTAACAAATATACTCTCAATACTCTCAATAACGCAATCTACCGCAATCTTTAATACAATCTATTTTAATCTTTAACAGCAACAATGAGATATAAACTATTGACATCTGATGATGGGACTGATGAAAGGAAGCACAATTGCGGAATGAGGAGCGAGTAGCCTATAGAGACTCCGACTTGGCTTGAATCCGGAACGACTCTGAGGAATCTCGATATCAGAGCAGTGGTACCCCGATACGCACATTCGCAGTATTTCAATTCCAATCGCACTAAGTTCTCGGATAGCGACAGTCTCCCGACTTGTCGTGAGTCTGAGAGGGAAATTGGCATTCTAATACAATCACCGCAGATGTCACCAATTTCATTAATATTCATATTATATCCCAAGAAGAGAAAAAGCATATATTATAAGTATCTTCAAATGATACTTCTATGACTAGTTATGGTTCTCATACAGAACCATGGCATCTCGACCAGACCAGGAGATGATTAACCAATTAGCACACATACTGACTACTCTTATCGACTTTTCCATGTTCTATTTGATTCTGATGTGACACATTCTTTTCTTTCTTCGAGCTAGTAGCTTCTTTAGGTAGAGTCGCAGAGACTCTCTCTTCTCCATATCACATCCGAGGGCCAGGTGACCAGTTGTTCGTCATATCTCTGATAGTCAGGCACTTGCCTGTACTGATTAGCGGTCACGAGATGATCGCAGATTGTTTACTTCTACAGCTTGATGAGTTTGACTTAGTTTTGGGAATGGACTGTTTATCAGCTCATCATGCACTTGTTGATTGTTTTAGGAAGACAGTTGTCTTCAGGATTCCATATTTACCTGAGTTTACTTTTGAGGGCACTATACATGACTCCACCATGGAGTACATCTCAGTATTGCGAGCTTAGCGACTTGTTGATCAGGGTTGTGATTCATATCTTGCATTTGTTCAGAAGATATCTGATCAGGAGCCGATGACACAGGACATCAGAGTAGTATCTGAATATCCAGATGTGTTTCCTGATGAGCTACCAGGATTACCTCCTGAGAGAGAGATCGAGTTCGAGATCACATTACTACCAGACACCCAGCCGATCTCGATGGCTCCTTACCGTATGGCACCAGCCGAGTTGAGGGAGCTGAAGGTGCAGTTGCAGGAGTTGCTAGATTTGGGATTCGTGAGACCGAGCACTTCACCATGGGGTGCTCCGGTCCTATTTGTCAAGAAAAAGGATGGATCCATGAGACTGTGCATCGATTATAGGCAGCTAAACAAGAGAACGGTGAAAAACCGTTATCCCTTGCCGCGCATTGATGATTTGTTCGACCAGCTCCAAGGATCTTCGGTTTTCTCGAAGATCGATCTTCGCTCAGGCTACCATCAGCTGAGGATTCGCGAGTCGGACATTCCGAAGACAGCCTTCAGGACTCGATATGGACACTACGAGTTTGTGGTGATGCTGTTTGGGCTCACCAATGCACCTGCGGCTTTCATGGATATGATGAACCGTATCTTCCGTCTATACTTGGACAAGTTTGTAGTGGTATTCATCGATGATGTGCTCATCTACTCATGGAATGAATGGGATCATGCGAATGATCTACGGATTGTTTTGGACACATTGAGGGAGCACAAGCTATATGTCAAGTTGAGCAAGTGTGAGTTCTGGTTATCCCAGGTCTCATTTCTCGGGCATGTCATTTCTGGAGCAGGCATTGCAGTTGATCCTGCGAAGATAGATGCAGTCATGTCTTGGGAGCAGCCCAAAACTGTCTCGCAGATTCGGAGCTTCCTTGGGCTAGCGGGTTATTACAGATGCTTTGTCAACGGATTTTTACGCATCGTTCGTCCTCTGACACGGTTGACGCAGAAGGGAGTTCCATTTATTTGGGACGATTCTTGTGAGCAGGCCTTCCAGACACTGAAGGAGAGGTTGACTACAGCGCCTATTCTTGCTCTTCCTTCAGGCACTCAGGACTATGCAGTCTACACAGATGCATCTGGAGAAGGTCTAGGAGCAGTGTTGATGCAGAGAGGACAGGTGATTGCTTACGCATCACGGCAGTTGAGACCGCACGAGCGGAACTACCCCACACATGACTTGGAGTTGGCAGCAGTTGTCTTCGCCTTGAAGATCTGGTGCCACTATCTATATGGGGTGAACTTCGAGATTTTTACAAATCACAAGAGTCTCAAGTACATCTTTGATCAGAAGGAGTTGAATATGAGGCAGCGCAGATGGCTCGAGCTGCTGAAGGATTATGATTGCACAATCTCTTACCATCCTGGTAAGGGAAACGTGGTGGCTGATGCACTCAGCACGAGAGCGCATGCTAATGATACGGCGAATTGGCTATATACATGGGATACTCTTGCCGCTTTGACCGATTGGCATCCTCAGGAGAGCGCATCCATTTCTACTATCGTGCCTCCACGATACAACAGTCTTTGGGTTCGTATTGTAGAGGGCCAGAAGACAGATCCTTGGATCCAAGATAGATACATGCGCGCCATCAAGGACGAATTTGATGACTTTGTTGTGATGGAGTCTATTATATGGAAGACAGGACGGGTTGTTGTACCCAATGACGAGCATTTACGCAGAGATATTCTTAATGAGGCACACAGTTCGCGGTTGTCTATCCATCCAGGTAGCACGAAGATGTACCGTGATTTGCGTCGACATTTCTGGTGGGATGGAATGAAGCGCGATGTGGCGCTACATGTTAGCAGATGCATGACCTGTCAGATGGTCAAGGCTGAACACAGGAGACCACCAGGATTACTGCAGTCTCTCCCCATTCCCGAATGGAAGAGGGAGAGCATTTCTATGGATTTTGTCACAGGTCTGCCGAAGACACCAGGAGGCCATGATTTCATTTGGGTCGTTGTTGATAGGTTGACCAAGTTAGCCCATTTCATACCTGTCAACACGACTTACACTCCATCCAGATTGGCCAAGCTTTATGTACAGAATATCATTAGACTTCATGGTATACCACGAGAGGTGGTTTCTGACAGAGATTCGAGATTTACATCTCACTATTGGCATCAGTTCATGTCAGCACTACAGACAGAGCTGAAGATGAGTTCTGCATCCACAGAACGACGGGCAGAGTGAGCGCACCATTCAGACGCTTGAGGATCTACTTCGCGCATGCACTTTGGAGTGGAAAGGGTCCTGGAAGGACCATTTGCCTTTGGTGGAATTTACGTACAACAACAACTATCACTCCAGCATTGGCATGACACCATTCGAAGCCCTATACGGGCGGAGATGCCTCACACCTCTCAGTTGGCGTGAGGTAGGTGATCATGCTTTATATTCCGTAGATCTCTTGGAGGAGACTGCGAGAGCTGCTGATCTTGTGAGACGGAGGCTTCTGACGGCACAGAGCCGCCAGAAGAATTATGCAGACCGTCGGAGAAGAGATTTGGAATTCCAGGTATCCAATCTTCTTCTCTTTCCGTTATTACAAAATTAACTTAATCTCATATTAATGACATCCCTGTAAATTACAGGTGGGAGATTGGGTATTTCTTCGTGTATCTCCCATGAAGGGAATGCAGAGATTCGGTGTTCGTGGCAAGTTGGCACCACGATATGTTGGACCTTTCGAGATTCTTGCTCGTGTGGGAAAAGTTGCATACCGAGTAGCTCTTTCTCCACATCTATCAGCTATTCACGATGTCTTTCGCATATCCAACTTGAGGAAATATGTGCACGATCTTCGACACATCATCAGCTACAAGAATCTTGACGTGGAGCCAGATTTGACCTATGAGGAGAAGCCGGTGCAGATACTTGACAGTGCTGTGAAGAAGCTTCGCAGCAAGGAGATTCCATTGGTCAAGGTGTTGTGGCACCGACATGGCGACGAAGAAGCGACGTGGGAGACCGAAGCCGACATGCGGGCACGATACCCGCAGCTTTTCTGAGGTAATAATCAAAACAAGCTTTTGTAATTAGATATATGATAAAATATATGGCTTGTTTTCCCTTTGAGGTTTTTATGGGTTTATAACCCTTTGAGGTTTTTATGGCCAAAAAAAAAGAGAACACCTAATAGCCTTAACTCGAGTTTCGAGGACGAAACTCCCTTTGAGGTTTTTATAATTGTAACATCCGGGATCCACGTAAACCCGAACTCGACCCGAATAAGGTCAGAATAATCCAATTAAGTTATCTGACAATATTAGATAACCTAAAACGATCAATTGATTGTGAGTCAAAAGTTGTTCGGGTGAAATCGACAAAAAAAAATCGGTCGCATCGTAATGCGTGCCGCAGAAAAGCCACGACGTAAATTCGGAAACCTCAAAAAGAATCGAGACCATCATTAAATCCGATTCGACGAAACAAAACCAACGAAATTGACCATTCGTCAATCGGAGGTCGTTTGCTATTTTAAAACCGTAAAATTTAACCTCAAACCAAAACCGTATCCGAAAATTTCGGGTATTCAAAACTCAACCGAAAGTATATCAATATTATACTTATATTAATCGTCGTTCAGAGACGATCAAGTCAAGATTTTTCGCGTCAAAACCCGACACCCAAGGTGCGCGTACGGTTGAAATTAAGTATACAAAATAAAGAGCAAATATATATATATATATGTAATAAAACCAGACAGTAGCAGTCGGCTACTGTTTGTTTTAAAAAATATAATAATCATAAATTCTGTCCAGAATTAAATTCAGAACTGACGTTGGGTTCCTTTCCCTCTTTCCACTTGGACAAAATGTTGTTCCAAGTGTCAAGAAGCTAAGAGCTCTTTCTCTTATATATATACACCCTTTCTCCTCTTTCTCTCAACGAGAGAAACCCTAAAACACCTCTCGGTTAGGATTGCTGGAGCTATTTTCCAACCCTTCTCCAAGCATTTCTCATCAGCCTTGGAAGCCTGTTGAAGGTGCTGATCTCCTTCCAAATCACCAGCCATTTGCATGCATCTTATCTCCAATTTGGAGATCTAACCAGGTACAATTCCCCTCTCTATTCCTCTTTCCTCTCTTTGGCTTTATAAACATCATTCCAACGTCAAGGACCATTATTATTTTACCCTTCTTTCCTTCCAATACTCCCTCTTATCTTTCTCTATGGTCCAACGATAGAAACCCATTTCTAAGACTTGTTGTTGATCTCTCTTGCCTGGAACTGCAATCCAGGCTCCTGCCAAGAAGATTTCTGCTCCAAATTGAAGCCAAACAATTGCTACAGCCCAGGGGCTGTTGTTCTCTGCTCCCAATTTTCCAACAATTGCATGTAACTAGATCTCAATTGTTGGAAGATCTAATAAGGTACATTCCCTGTTTCCCTCCTTGCTGCCATGCATGCTTATTTCACTTGATTATATGTACCATTCCTCTCAATTCCCTCCTTTTGCTGCCATCCATGAGTGGTTAGACAATCAAAATTCTTGTTTCTTAAGAATCTTGGGGCTTGGAAATATATATACACATAATTTTTATTACCGTCTGCTACTGTTCTCTTTATTCAGATTTTAATCCCAAATAATAAATTTAAATTTAAGATTTTGATTTAACAAAAGACCTGATACTGTTACTGTTATCTGTTCTATTCAGATCTTAATCACAAAGTATAATTTAAATTCAAAAATTTAATTTTAACAGAGTATATGCTTCTGTGTTCCTCCTGTGTTGTGTTCCTCCTGTGTTCTGATATATTCAGTTTTTAATATCAAATTATAATTTAAATTAAATTTTAATTTTAGCAGAAGATCTGCTACTGTGTTCTGCTCTATTCAGATTTTTAAATATAAATTCAACTTTTGACTTGACAGAAGATCTGTAATTGTTTTATGCTCTATTCAGATTTCATTTCAATTTATTAATGTTAATTTTAAAATTTATTATGATAAATTAACAAATTTTTGCGTTTGAGGGAATTGTATTAAGGGCTAAATTCTTGCTATATATATAAGCATCCATTGTTTTGTTATGTGAATGTAATCGGAAGAATTATAATGGTTTGGATGAACCGATTTTAGCATTAAGCAGGAGGTTGTGATATTCTTTATAAATATAATAATAGTTATATTATTGACAGTAGATAACAGGAAGTTGCAGAACGAAATAAAGGCTATAATGAGGCTTTGGGGAAATGTTTTTTTTAAATATATGTATGTATGTATGCAGAATTATATATATATACACAATAACCTTAAATGTAGGTGGGGGATGGATTGTAATGAGAAGAGTGTTATATAGAGATAAATTTTCCATGAGGGTCATGTTGGATAATTATTAATGAATTATACCTGGTATATATATATATATTAATTGTATCGCTGGAATCAGGAAAATGATAAGCAACAATTGACGCGTCTTTTTACACTTTATGTCAATCAACTTAGAATGTTGAAGATTTGGGGATTTTAGTGTAATTAAACTTCATTCAGATCTGTGTATTAGTTCGAAAATCCATATTTTAAGAACTCTATAATTGTTGTTTTTGTGCGAATTAAAACACCAGAACCAGATCAGTCTTTTGTTCTGAATTTCACAATATTAAGATGAAAAAGGGTGAAATTCTAAGTGTTTTTAAAATACTAATCATCTTTATCAATGATCGTTATTTAAACCTACTATATGAATACAACGTATCACAATGATCATGTGGACTGCTCAATTGGATCTGAAAAGCCAATCATATGAGGTATAGGAGTATAAATATATGATCAATGAACCTAAATGGTTAATAAGAATCAGTGACGAGAATGTATTTTTTTTAAAATCATCATTTAGAAATACTCTGCCATGTATGAATCACTATCAATAAGATAGTTGATCGAGATGTCGAGATCTGTTATATAGATCACATAAGCGATTACGAAAGAATTGGGGAATTAATATAAGTATGGAGTAAATCTGGGATGACAATGAATAGAATGCCAATCACGGTGAACCTTACACATGATTGTGCGAGGGCGCGGTGACCCTCACCTGGGCGGGAGATAGGAAGCCCAGTTTGGGCAGCGACCGCCAAGTGCGCGGGTCTAGGATCCCAGTCCTCTTTCGGTTTTTACGCGAGCTCGCAGTGTTTTGACACCTCGTTGGGATCCCGACTTTAGACCGGTTCCGCTGACCCTGTCTTTTAGGATACCCAGGCGGGGGATCCTTGGTTTTTAGTTTTACGTACGAGCTCGGTTGCCCGTTACCGGTCGGGCTGTTTTTCTAGAGTGACTTTTCCGGGAAGTCCCTCTCACCCGTCTCAGTGGCGTAGTTTGGGAGTAGACCTATCCCTCTATTGGACCGTCCTTCCAATTAGGGGGCGAGACGGAAGAGCCCTTTTGTTGGCTTCTTCACCGCTTGAGTTTTCTTTCGCCAACAGACTTGGCGATTCTACATCCAGATCATCCATATCTATATCTACATCATCTAGAGTTACATTGAGACTGTTGCACTGAGGTTTGAAGGGATTTATTCTACATCCAGATCATCCATCTCTATATCTACATCATCTAGAGTTACGACTGAGACAGTTACACTTGAGGTTTTAAGGGGTTACAATTAAAGTTGAGTAGATGGAAAAGACTCTAATCTAATTCGAAATCTCATTAAGCTAGTGGACGTGTTGGGAACTTAGTTAGGATGCATTATACAACACCGCATGCCTACGGAGGCACCCCAACCCTAAGACTTTTCCCAAGTCTTAGAGTCATAGTGTGAGGTTTCACACGAACCAAGAACACAGATTATCCACTAGACTTAAGAATTTAATAATTCATTATATCTTCTTATCTCATCTTTTCCATTATCAAAATCCACAAATATGATCTCTAAGTAATATGAGAATAAAATACACTTACTTGTGATCAATTAGTTACAATATAAATATGCTTACGTGGAAAATGTTGGGTTAATAGCTATTCATGAGAGGTGCTTGCTAGAAATTTGGAAACCTTTTACATTTGCAAGTAGAATTAAATTTTATTTTGAGTTGCTCATGCCTCTCTACTTGTTTTCTTTTGAAAATAATAAATGCATGTTATTTTTATATAAGTTTTTGGGAGGTACCAGCAACCGCTGACGCCTTTTCTTCCTTGCACGCATGGCAAGGAAGGAACCTTTAACACAATAGCGGGTTGATGGCTTCAGGAGATAGAGTTTATACTAGACGGTATGATTTACTTTGTTTCAGTTTTTGTTCAAATTTATAATGTATTATGTTTCTTTCTCTTCAGTCAGATTTTGAGATATTGTATGTACCGACAGAAATTGGTACATGTTGTAAAATATATGAAAGTTAATGAAATGATAATTTGGTGACAATTGTTCTATGAACTTGTGGTTATCAATGTTGATGTGAATAGCGAAAAATTTCCCTGTTTTTCTATAAATTATGCGATCTCTAGTGAATGGAAAGCCGCGAAAGTAGCGTAAACGGGTACCCGGATCCTGAGGGGTTCACACTCGAGCCCCAAATATATAGTGGCGAAGCCCCGATAGAATTTAATTAGTGGAGAATAAAGGTGTGGATCTAACCTCTCTAAAGCATGAGTCTCCTCTCAATGGAACTAATTACTAGAATGCACGGGAAGAGTCAACAATCATCTAGGACATCCAAGATGCGTATAAAGAGGGAGGTCGGAGATGCAAGGAGCTCGTTGGTTGATTTCTCTTTGATAGGAAACATATGATTTTCGGAAAAGTCCTGCCTTTCACCATGCTTTGCCCTTTTTGAAGAGGAGTATGTAGATAGAACTTACCAATCCCTTAACGATGGTTGCTTCTTAGGCCTGGAAAGCAAGAAGAATGCTAGGGTCAATCCCCTCACTAAGAAAAGTTAGGACCATGACGAACTCTCTGAGTGACTCCAATAAGCCACGCGTACACTCTTAGACCCCTACTTCTCTAAAGTTGAGGAAAAAACAGGTCTGAGGTGTGTACTCTATAAATCAGAAAGGAATAACTAGGATAAAAACTTAAGGAATCACAGGATAAAAACATCCGACATCAGGAATAACCAAGAGAGAATACCACTCTTCGGAATCAAACAGTCTAGCCCTAAGGAGAGAAGAAGCTAAGAGCACTTGGGAGAGAAAGTTGAAGGACGTTTAAAAATTCTCCATCAGGTCTTCAATTCTGATTGTATAGCATCTTGATTGAATTGGCCTCTGAAAGCTTGACCATATGGCCTCGGATAAGTAGATGGAAGTAGGGCTGGGAAGACGAAATATAAATCAAGGCAAAGGTGGCAGATCTATACTTGTATTCCATTCTTGGCATAGTGCATTTGTATTAGGATAGGAATAGGTAGGCTTGACCACGGGAATCCCCTAAGACAAGGTGGGCATGAGGGCTGAGACTTCAATGAGGGTAAGAAAAGCAGGCTAGTATGTGCTTTAATCCAGTTCAAAAGCACTCGAAAGACAACTTATTGTTGAATCCAAGTTATTGGATTAAGGTCGAGGATGACGATCAAAAGCAAGCCTAGACAAGAAGCTGGAGTGTCAGAGGTGATTGAAAGCTAAAGTTTATATGGGATTGGACTCTCTCCCATAGATCAGGCAAGCAAGGTAGCGTAGACAGTCAAGAGCTCACTCGAGTAAAAGCAAGGAAAGCCAATAGTGGGATTTTAGGAATGAGGTAGTCGTGGAACTAGTAAGCAAGTAAGGTAGAAATAGCGGCATCCTTCTTTTCCTCCATTCAATCAGGACCGAGGCTTTTCTAGCAAGATAAGCATCTTGGATCCTCTCATTTCTTATTTATTTTTTTTAGTTTGGGATTCTGATTAAATGAATTACTTCTGTCGATGCTCTGTTGTGTTTTGTATTGGGAGATGGATTCTAAGATGCAAGGTTGCCCTATTCTTTTGGTGCCAAAATGAAATCAAGCAATTTGGAATGCTGGTTGCGGATGAAGGAGAACTATGGTATTATTTATGTTGCTTTGCTCTGGAGAATCCTTGTTGGTTGCTGGAACTTTGAGGAAGGATGGATAATTTTAAACCACTGGAATGTTGTTGGGAAGGAGAAATCCGTTTGAGGAAATTCATATCTACAGTTTCTTGGATGTCTTGGCCCAGCAAATGCCTTGGCATTCTCTTGATGAAGTGCACACATCTCTTGATGTGTCCACAACAGCCAAGTAAACTTAAGCTTACTCTCTTTCGGTTTCATCTTTAAGGTGTTTATTATCCTTTTTTTCAGTTGGCGGGATCTCTCCAAAGGGATTTCGATTGGTTGCACAAGGGTTGATTTATGGAAATGGAGATTGGAGAAATGCATCCTTTTGTTTTACGAGGAAATGTAGCATCTTTTGAGGCTTACATTCTCTTTATACGGAGAATTATGATATCTGCTTCAAAGGGAGAAATGCTGGTTAAAGTTGTCGGAGGCTAAGAGCTTGCTAAAATTCTGGATATGTAATGCAAGGAGCTCATTTCGAAAAGGCTGGAAGGATTGGGGTTTGTCTGGCTAATGCTTAGGCACCTTTCATGATGAAGTGTGCGCATCTTAAGTTGTGTGCGCAACATTTATGCCATCTTTATCCTTCTTTACTATTATAATCTTGGTTATTTGGTCTTTTTACATTGAAAATGATTTATTGATTGCAAGAGTTAATTTGCTATTGGTTTCAAGTTATTGCTGGCAAGTAGTGTCGGCAGTCCGCTTCAAATCTGATGCTTACTTCAACGATCGAATTCAAGGAAGTGTGCACATCAATATGTGTTAGAGTATTTGGAGCATGCGTCACTTATGTAATAGGTGGGTAAATGGATCCCTCCAAGATCCATTTACCACACCACTGAGTTTAGTCCCATACCGCCTAGTGGTGGGACTTGGAGGTCCTGTAGAAGCTATATAAAGAACCCCAGGCCTCCTGTAACAGATGAGAAATTCTAATAGAATATCCGCCCCGTTGAGGGCTTCTCCTGTGGTTTCATCCCGCTCCTCACGGAGTAGGGTTCCACATAAAAATCTTTGTGTTCTTCGTGATTATTCTTCTTTATTATGTTATTCCGCTTCCGCTTTCTATTTTATAACATGGTATCAGAGCGGGTCGATTCTCGTGGATTTTATATTGACTATTTGTTCGAAATTCGAGTTTTTTTATGTGCGGTTATTGAAGATCATTATTTCTGTTCATGATCCGTCCGATTGCTGGATTTTTTTTGCTCCGAAGATTTTTCCAGCGTGAGAAGCAAGTCACGCAAGTCCTTCCCGATCTCCAGATCTGTCCAGCCGCATCAGGCGGCGCAACCCAGGCCTATCGAGCGCATCGAGCCCTAGCACAGCCACCATGCAGATTGGGGGTTCCTTTCTTGGAACCCTAGGATCATGTTCGGTGCAGGACTCGTGATGTGTCATCTGTGCAGTTACAGGCACAGCCCCGGCGGGGCTTGTGCTCCAGATCTCGTGCAAGGTGCTTCCAGGGCGCAGCAAGCCCCGCACAATCAAGCCGAGCCGTCCAAGTCCTTCGCAGTCCAGGCGGAGGGCATCACCTCCCTTCTACGCGGTCAAATACGATATCTCAACCTCCAGATGTGCATCTCCTCCCCGTTTTGTCGAAGCAGAGGCTGCGCCACCCTCGCAGCCGCAGAACTCCAGCAACCCAACGCCGCAGAACTCCACCCTCGCATCCATCTGCGTGTTTGCGCGGTCCCAGGCGCGCATAGATCTCCAAGGGCGCGAGCCCTACGAAGAAAAACCCAGTGGCCGCACAACCACCGAGGTCCCTCTCCCAGGCGGCGATCCCAGATCTCGACCTCCAGGGAAGGCGAGGCGGCGCGGTAGCCTCCCAGGCGATGGCGCAACCTCCTGGCGCATCCCCAATCGCCCTCGCGCCATGTTCTCTCTAGCGACGCCGCAACCCCTTAGCGAGCCTCCAGGCAGAAGGCGATCTCCAGCGGCAGCCATTGCTGCGTCCTCTTCTCCCGCTCGCGCAGGCGCGCGATACAACCAAGCAGCGGCTCTGCTCCAGCATCCCAAGGCAGCGCGCGATCACCTCTGCAGATCTACGGGCAGAGCCTGGGGGGCGGCGGCAGTGTACGAGGAAATCCCCACGCGGGGGGAGGCGCAGACGAAGAGAAAGGGTTGGAACCCTAAATAGGCCCATATGTTAAAAAAAAATTTTTTTTGAGCCCAGCCGTGTAAAAAAAATGAGGGAGGCAGTCCAGAAAAAAAGGGGAGGGGGCTACTTTGAGGGCCTATTTTGGCCGTGAGTACTAAAAAAAAAAGGAGATGTATTCTATAAAGCCCAATGGGCTGTATGTTCTGAAAAGTGAAAAAAAAAAGAAAGAGAAAAAAAGAGAAGAGAAAAAAAAAGAAAAAAAGGAAGGCGCGTACAATTGAAAAGCCGTACGCATTCAAAAAAAAGAAAAAGAAAAAGAAAAAAGAAAAAGAAGAAAAAAAATGGCGGTTTACAAAAAAAATGATAAAGGCCGCAAGTTCATGGTTTGTTTTCCCCATATTTATGTATTATCTTATCTTCTCCCAACGTGGTCAACAACGTCATTCCGACCAGTATGGGAGAAAGGGGGAGTATATATAGAGAGTCACAGGTCTTGTTCTAAGATTCAGATATCATATGTTGCGGACCGGTCAGATATTCAGACTCTACAAAATGCAGATTCAGACTCGACGATGACGCATGCCAATCATTTGTCATTCTTGTTGGTCGGCCAGAGCTTTCATGTGAGCCATAGGGACTCCATAGCAGAGGACTATTCCCTATGCCATTAAGGGCAAGGGTTTTCATGTGGTATCATAGGGACTCCACAGTAGAGTACCATTTTCTGAGCCAGATAGACACTCCATCCCCGTTCGTCCTCCTCACATGCACGCCATGAGAAGCAACGTCCTCGACTGCAGCAGCTGTGCGCGTTGGGTTGATATTGTCTGTAGTGTCATGTATTGTGAGTTGAGGTTCTTCCTGTTTGTCCAAGCTGAGCATTGCATGCTCCAGCTTGAGGGGGAGTGTTAGAGTATTTGGAGCATGCGTCACTTATGTAATAGGTGGGTAAATGGATCCCTCCAAGATCCATTTACCACACCACTGAGTTTAGTCCCATACCGCCTAGTGGTGGGACTTGCAGGCCCTGTAGAAGCTATATAAAGAACCCCAGGCCTCCTGTAACAGATGAGAAATTCTAATAGAATATCCGCCCCGTTGAGGGCTTCTCCTGTGGTTTCATCCCGCTCCTCACGGAGTAGGGTTCCACATAAAAATCTTTGTGTTCTTCGTGATTATTCTTCTTTATTATGTTATTCCGCTTCCGCTTTCTATTTTATAACATGGTATCAGAGCGGGTCGATTCTCGTGGATTTTATATTGACTATTTGTTCGAAATTCGAGTTTTTTTATGTGCGGTTATTGAAGATCATTATTTCTGTTCATGATCCGTCCGATTGCTGGATTTTTTTTGCTCCGAAGATTTTTCCAGCGTGAGAAGCAAGTCACGCAAGTCCTTCCCGATCTCCAGATCTGTCCAGCCGCATCAGGCGGCGCAACCCAGGCCTATCGAGCGCATCGAGCCCTAGCACAGCCACCATGCAGATTGGGGGTTCCTTTCTTGGAACCCTAGGATCATGTTCGGTGCAGGACTCGTGATGTGTCATCTGTGCAGTTACAGGCACAGCCCCGGCGGGGCTTGTGCTCCAGATCTCGTGCAAGGTGCTTCCAGGGCGCAGCAAGCCCCGCACAATCAAGCCGAGCCGTCCAAGTCCTTCGCAGTCCAGGCGGAGGGCATCACCTCCCTTCTACGCGGTCAAATACGATATCTCAACCTCCAGATGTGCATCTCCTCCCCGTTTTGTCGAAGCAGAGGCTGCGCCACCCTCGCAGCCGCAGAACTCCAGCAACCCAACGCCGCAGAACTCCACCCTCGCATCCATCTGCGTGTTTGCGCGGTCCCAGGCGCGCATAGATCTCCAAGGGCGCGAGCCCTACGAAGAAAAACCCAGTGGCCGCACAACCACCGAGGTCCCTCTCCCAGGCGGCGATCCCAGATCTCGACCTCCAGGGAAGGCGAGGCGGCGCGGTAGCCTCCCAGGCGATGGCGCAACCTCCTGGCGCATCCCCAATCGCCCTCGCGCCATGTTCTCTCTAGCGACGCCGCAACCCCTTAGCGAGCCTCCAGGCAGAAGGCGATCTCCAGCGGCAGCCATTGCTGCGTCCTCTTCTCCCGCTCGCGCAGGCGCGCGATACAACCAAGCAGCGGCTCTGCTCCAGCATCCCAAGGCAGCGCGCGATCACCTCTGCAGATCTACGGGCAGAGCCTGGGGGGCGGCGGCAGTGTACGAGGAAATCCCCACGCGGGGGGAGGCGCAGACGAAGAGAAAGGGTTGGAACCCTAAATAGGCCCATATGTTAAAAAAAAAATTTTTTTTTTAGCCCAGCCGTGTAAAAAAAATGAGGGAGGCAGTCCAGAAAAAAAGGGGAGGGGGCTACTTTGAGGGCCTATTTTGGCCGTGAGTACTAAAAAAAAAAGGAGATGTATTCTATAAAGCCCAATGGGCTGTATGTTCTGAAAAGTGAAAAAAAAAAGAAAGAGAAAAAAAGAGAAGAGAAAAAAAAAGAAAAAAAGGAAGGCGCGTACAATTGAAAAGCCGTACGCATTCAAAAAAAAAGAAAAAGAAAAAGAAAAAAGAAAAAGAAGAAAAAAAATGGCGGTTTACAAAAAAAATGATAAAGGTCGCAAGTTCATGGTTTGTTTTCCCCATATTTATGTATTATCTTATCTTCTCCCAACGTGGTCAACAACGTCATTCCGACCAGTATGGGAGAAAGGGGGAGTATATATAGAGAGTCACAGGTCTTGTTCTAAGATTCAGATATCATATGTTGCGGACCGGTCAGATATTCAGACTCTACAAAATGCAGATTCAGACTCGACGATGACGCATGCCAATCATTTGTCATTCTTGTTGGTCGGCCAGAGCTTTCATGTGAGCCATAGGGACTCCATAGCAGAGGACTATTCCCTATGCCATTAAGGGCAAGGGTTTTCATGTGGTATCATAGGGACTCCACAGTAGAGTACCATTTTCTGAGCCAGATAGACACTCCATCCCCGTTCGTCCTCCTCACATGCACGCCATGAGAAGCAACGTCCTCGACTGCAGCAGCTGTGCGCGTTGGGTTGATATTGTCTGTAGTGTCATGTATTGTGAGTTGAGGTTCTTCCTGTTTGTCCAAGCTGAGCATTGCATGCTCCAGCTTGAGGGGGAGTGTTAGAGTATTTGGAGCATGCGTCACTTATGTAATAGGTGGGTAAATGGATCCCTCCAAGATCCATTTACCACACCACTGAGTTTAGTCCCATACCGCCTAGTGGTGGGACTTGCAGGCCCTGTAGAAGCTATATAAAGAACCCCAGGCCTCCTGTAACAGATGAGAAATTCTAATAGAATATCCGCCCCGTTGAGGGCTTCTCCTGTGGTTTCATCCCGCTCCTCACGGAGTAGGGTTCCACATAAAAATCTTTGTGTTCTTCGTGATTATTCTTCTTTATTATGTTATTCCGCTTCCGCTTTCTATTTTATAACAATATGGTATGCACAAACAAAGCTTAGCACTTTTTACTAGAGTTTTGTTTTCATTAGAAACATTTCTTTTACTCAAATGACAAGTTTCTATGGACAAATTTTAGAAGGAAAGAATGCTCCACAATTGGAGCATGGTGTTGCTATAAGATGGAGAAGAGCTGGGCTTATGGGGAATTGTTTGCAAGAGGCTGGAATCCTTGCAAAGTCGACTGACAGTCTGAATTCAGTTACTTCTTGCAAAAGAAAAACAATTGTTGAATACTTCCATAGAAGCGGCAACGAGTTTCATTGATAGCAAGAAGTTGTTGAATACTTCCATAGAAGCTGCTACAAGATTCAGTGACAGCAAGAAGTATGACTATGATACTCTCTCTCTTGGATAGTCGTAATTGTTAAATATCTATCAAGAGATTCAAACTCTTTGGCCTTAACTTTTGCTTTGAAATGCTGCTTCTATTCAACTGTGACAACCAGATTGACAAAAAGGACCCTCTTGCTTCTGTATCATGAGAAGGAGAATCATGATGGATTTGGGAACTGCAAACAATGAAAGGTGTATATGCTAACTGTTGATGGTGCGAAAAGAAAGTTGTATTCCATCTAACCTTAGAGCTCTCTTGTATAGGAGAAAAGCTCGAAGGGTAAATTACATAAGCAAGACAGGAGAAATAAGTAACATAATAAAGACTACAAGATATAAGAACCTCAACACTCCCACTCAAGTTGGAGCATATATATCTGTCATGCTCAGCTTGGAACAGCAGCGGTGAAATGGACCTCTCGCAAGAGCTTTGGTAAACATGTTTGCAATCTGATCACCTGAAGCAACATGAAACGTGGAGATAAGCCCCTTTTGAATCAAATCACGGGTGTAGTGACAGTCTACTTCAATGTGCTTTGTTCTCTCATGAAATGCTGGATTATTTGCTATGAACATGGCTGCTTGATTATCACATTTGAGATGCATAGGAAGAGACACCTCTATGGTTAGGTCTGTCGGGACTCAGGACAGACTTGACACACATCATTTCTGTATTCCCTTGGGCCATGGCCCTATATTCTGATTCAGCACTGGAGCGAGCAACAACTGTTTGTTTCTTACTCTTCCATGAAACTAATGAGCTGCCAACAAATACAGTGAAGCCTGTAGTAGACTTCTTGTCCTTTGGACACCCAGCATAATCTGCATCTGCACATCCAGTAACTGTAAGAGATGTATCTCTTCTAAAAAGGGGACCTGCACCTCGAGATGACTTCAGATATCTCAAGATCATGCCAACTACATCCAAGTGGACATGCCTGGGTTGCTACATAAACTGGTTGACTCTGCTCACAGCAAATGAAGATCAGGCTTGGTAATAGTAACATATAACAACTTTCCTGCCAGCTCTTTGTATCGTCGCTTGTCCACCTCCTCAGAGTCATCATCATAGAGCCTAGCATTAGGATCCATTGGTGTAGTAGCTGGTTTACATCCTGTCATTCTTGTCTCAGATAGAAGGTCAGTAACATACTTCCTTTGCGTCATAACCATACCCTGTTGATTTCGTGCAAACTCCAAGCTAAGTAACGAAGCACGCCAAGGTCCTTAGTGACAAACTGTTGTCCAAGGAAATCCTTAATTACTTGAATGCTCTATTCATCACTGCCAGTCACAACAATATCATCCACATAAACCAAAACAACAACGATACCTCTCTGATTTCTCTTAACAAAAAGAGAATGATATGCAGTGGATCTGATAAATCCCTTCTTTTCAATCAACTCTGAGAGCTTCTGAAACCAAGCCCTTGGACTTTGCTTAAGGCCATATATAGCCTTACGAAGACAGCACACCATATTGGACTCCCCCTCTGCAACAAACCCGTGTATTTGTTGCATATAAACCTCCTCCTGCAGATCTCCATACAAGAAAGCATTCTTGACGTCTAATTGCAAGAGTGGCCAATCACGAACTATGGCAACAGCAATCAGAATCCTCAACGTAGAGTGACATGCAACGGGAGAAAAGGTAATATGATAATCCACCTCATAGGTTTGGGTGAACCCATGAGCAACCAATCTAGTCTTGTATATGTCCATTGTACCATCAGCCTAGTATTTTACTGTAAACACCCACTTGTTGCCAACAACAGACGCGCATGGGGGAGCACCGACCACACTCCATGTACCTCAAGAATGTAAAGCTATCATCTCTTCCTCCATGGACAGACTCCATTGACTGCTCCGCAACGCCTCCTGATATGACAGTGGTAACTCCACGGCAAACAGTCTCACAACAAACCTCAGAAAATCCTTGGAAAGATGCCCCAAGGAGATATAAGAACCAATAGGATGCATAGTGCAAGCCCGTTTTTGCCTCCTGAGAGCAATAGGTACATCAAGTTCCTCACTATTCGTAGAAGAAGTATTCTACACAATATCTTGCATCTCAAGCTGCATATGCAAATCACTAGTTCCATTAGAAGAACTCAAATGCTCAGAACATACATTGGGTGTATTGGATGATTGAGGAAGCACATGTGTACAGGGTCGAAGCTGGTAAACCTGAGGGTAGAGAGTAGGTGGTGGTGGAGGAGGTGGTGGTAGTGGAGATGGTGGTGGTGGATGCAGTGGTGGATGAGGTGGCGGCAGAGGTGAAGTAGAATCTGGTGACAATGATGGTATAGTGGAGATCGGACGTGGAGGCATATAGACCTCTTCTCCATCATCTGAAGGAATTAGCTTATCACTTGTGGGAGAGAAATACATAATGCACTCAAAGAAAGTGACATCCGCACTAACATAGTATCTTCGTCGGACAGGATCAAAGCAACGATATCCCTTTTAGGTCTTGGAATACCCAACAAACACACATTTGACAGCTCTGGGAGAGAGCTTGTCAAGACCAGGAGGCATCTGATGAACAAAAGCCACAGACCTGAACACTCGAGGTGTAAGTGAGAAAAGATCCATCTCAGGAAACGCGATCAATAATGGGATCTTCTCTCCCAAAACCGGAGAGGGCATACGATTTACCAGATAACAAGCAGTAAGGACCGCATCCCCCCAATACGAATGAGGAGCACGGCTCTGAATCAAAAGAGTTCCGGTAACATCTAAAAGATGACGGTGCTTTCACTCAGCTGCATCATTCTATTGAGAAGTATGAACACAAGATATTTGATGCACAATACCATGAGACTTGAGGAATTGGGAGAGTTAAGTATTGCAAAATTCTAGTGCATTAACAGAATATATAAACTTGACTTTTGCAGGAAAAAATGTTCTTTATTTCAATAATAAATGACCGAATAACATGACCAGCATCAGACTTGTTTTTAAAAAGAAAGACCCAAGACAATCTTGAAAACTCATCAACAGCAACCAAATAAAACCTATGTCCCTGATGATCTGGGACACGACTGGGACCCCAAATATAAAAATGAATTAACTCAAACAAAGCATGACCAGTCCGACCTTGACGACTCTGAAAAGTAAACGATGATGCTTCCCAAGCTGGCAGGCCTCACACTGAAAGGTAGAGCGAGGAGAAATCTGTGGAAGAACATGACACAGCTCTTGCAGAGGAAGACGACCAAACCGGAGATGTCATATCTAGGGAGATACAGACCCAGTGCGAATGGAAGAAGCACCAACATACGGAGATTGCACTAGTCAGTAGATATCTCCTTACTCACGGCCAGTACCAATCACCCTGCCCGTTAGAATGTCCTGAAACACAAGAACATGAGTCAAAAATGGCACGACAATGTAAATCTTTGGTGATTTGACTGATAGATAATAAGTTCATTGAAAACTCAGGAACGTAAAGAACATTCTAAAGTCTCATCGCATGAGTTAGCTATACTTCCCCCTAACCAGTAATGGGAGAATGTAGTCCATCTGCTCTCACTACAGATCGTCCAGGCTAGGTTGAACCAAAAGCATTAAATTGACTTCTATCACCACATAGGTGATGGGATGCACCGGAGTTTATAATCCATTCTGACAAATCTACCTTATAACAACTAGTAAAGGCATATGCTATACCTGAAGAAGACGCAGTTGCAGAGGCAGCTACCTCTGAGGATCCTGAAGGAAAGATGGATGGTCCTGGAGCGAGCATGATCTCCCTAAGTTCGACCACAAGTTCGTCAAATCTCTCATCAGCAATTGAACGACTCCCAACTTGATGAGTTTGTTCTGTAACACTAGTGGAACCAGGAAACCTATGCTTAGAGTAGCAGGTTTCCTCAGAGTGGCCAGTCCTGTGACAGAAGGTGCACGGCTGATGTGATCGACCACCTCCTCCTCTGCCACAGTTAGATCCTCCCCTACCACGATATGGAGTAGAGTTTCCCCTACCACGAGATGCAGCCATAGCTGAAGATGTCTGAGACTGCACATTACCACCAGAAGAGATAGACAGCCTACTCAGTCTGTTATATGCCTCCTTCATTGGAGATATGGTAGCATCTGTAAGAATCTGGGCACGAGCTAAGTCATATTAAGGATTAAGGGATGCTACAAAGACCCCAGTCATCACAGAATCTCTATAAGTCTTGAGCTACTCTGGCGTAGCAAGCAAGGGAATGTAGTCGTGTAGATTCTCAAACATGCCCCTCAAGGAAGTATAAAGGATATGGAGGGGTCGACCATTCTGCTTCGATGTAAAGATATCATGCTGGAATTGTAATATTTTCGACTCATTATCATTTGTTATCTCTGTAGATACCATCTCAGATAGCCATACCCGTGCATAGGCATCATCTACCTCCCATGGGGCATTTATCCCCAGTCTTGTCACTTGGCTCCTCCACCGTGAGGATGTGCTTCTTGTCATTACACTGCATGAGACTCATGAACTGCATGGCCCACAGTTCATAGTTCGTGCCATCCATCTTGATGATGGGGGCTGGACCTTTGAAGCCCCCCAGGGATGGAACATCAACTTTGTTATCAACCATAATGACAACTATCACCAAGACTAGGACTGCAACAAATAAGATTCGTGTCTACATAAACATATGGGAAGATGGTTGTGAGTGTAGACTCATATCACAACCTCTTCCATTCTTTGAAGTTGATTGCTAGGGTATTTTAGACGATTCCTTCACATCCTAGGGGTCCAAAAAGGGACCTAAATCGAGACCGAGATAGGCAGGAGCAGCAAGGGACTGCGGCAGCCCGAGAATGAGAGAACGCGGCACCAGCCGCAGCAGCAAGGGGTGGCAGGAACCGTGGCCTACAAGGGGTGTTGAGAGAATCATCTACAGCCCGAGAAGGGTGCAGGTCACGAGGGGCAACGACAGCCCTAGAGAAGAAGTGGCAGCAGCCCAAGCAAGGAGGTAGTCTGCGAGGTCCTGCACAAGGAGTCACGCACGCGTGGAGAGGAGCGCGCGAGGGAGGGCGTGCAAGGGCGGCAATGGGCGGCGTCAACCCGCAAGGAGGTCTTGGTAAGGAGGGGCTAAGGTTAGGTCAGGCTCCGGTCTAGGACCGTCGCTCTAATACCATGTTGAAGGTGCGAAAAGAAAGTTGTATTCCATCTAACCCTAGAGCTCTCTTACATAAGAGAAAAGCTCGAAGGGGGTAAATTACATAAACAAGACAGGAGAAATGAACAATATAAATAAAGACTACAAGATATAAGAACCTCAACACTAACTATTTAAAGATTGATAAACGCCCGATCAATTGAAGAAGAGAATTGTTGGACAAAGAAGAGATCTGGCCAAAAGAACCAAACTGTCCAACTTTGGCTGCAATATGCTTTCTCGAGTGATGACCTTCACACCCAGAGGTATAGCAGTGGGCAAGGACACCCAGAGGCATCTCTATATATTATCAGCCCCTTCCTTGAAAATTTGACAATTATTTAATTAAGAACTGATTTCTTTTTTACTTAATATATTTTCAATATTAATTCAAATCAATTTAATTAATAAAAAAATAATCAAGTAGCTTTTTGAGTTCAAATAGAGCTACTATTTTGTAATTAAGGTGGATGCTTTTCTGATTTATTTAAGGACGTTTTAAAAGATGCTCTTCTGATTTATTTGAGGACATGTTTTAAAGGATGCTCTTTTTAATTTAAATTTAACAACATGTTTTAACTTTGGGGGTTGTTGTGTCTTTTTCGGTTTCTATTTTTCGTGTATACGCATGTTGTAGCTTGTAAATTTTCAAAGTTCATGACAAAAAAAGGATGGACCGAAACCCAAATATCGAGCTTACGAGTAAAAAAGATTGAAAAACAAGTTTATGCTCGTGTTTAGCAATTTGTTGGTATCCCATTGAACAACATGTGAAACTGCTAAATGTGCAGTATATTGACTGTTACATCTAGAAATGTTATGTGCAAGGAAAAGAAAATAGCACACCAACCTTGATGGAAGAAAACAAATGTGCAACCCCAGTCTGGGACCAATCTTTTCCAACCAGAGGCATGAACTGCCCAAGAACATCTGATCTGCCATTTGATTAGCAATGTTAATGTAAGCAGATCAAATCACTACAGTTTACCTGATTTAGTGCAGTTTCAACCAGAATTTTGAAAATTGAAGATTTAAAATTAACAATAATCAGAGAACAAAGTTACCATCAAATTTTAAAATAAAGATTAGTCCATACTGACTTGTTTAACAATCAATTTAGAACTTATGACAGGCATCCCTCTAGTTGCTGGCTCAATTCAGGAAGCTTATTTAGGTTAACTCAGTTTCCGTAAGCTGCATTAAGCTCGTGTTGGCATTGGACAATTACTTGGATATAATATGGAGTGTATGTTTAGGGGAGAATCATGTTGTTGTGAGGTGGCCTGATTAGTCGGGTCGGGGGTAGTCATCCGATTTTTAAATAGATTTTTTTTCTGTGTATTTTTGTGTTATCATGGTGTTATATTGTTGTATATTTAGTTTATATTGTAACTTATTTATGTTGTATATTTAGTATATCATTGTTAGTAACTTATCATGTTGTACCAAGGAGTTTATACCCTACTTCCGTAAAACAGACCCCGATTGCGGAACGGATCCGAAAACCCTGCAACCCCAGAAGAAAGGTGAGGTGCACCTGCTCCCTCATAGTCCCCCCCCCCATCCCCTCCCAAGCTCGCAGATCGGGAAGCGAGACCTTCGTCCTGGTAAAGTATGGTGGTTCTTCAACCAGGTTCAGCAAAACAGATGATGCTTCGCGGATATAGAATGCGAGCATGATATACCTTTTCTATGATCAGGTTGAAGAAGCTGATGTTTATGTTGTATTTATTCAGCTCATGTCGGCATTTAGCAACGACCAGTTGCTAGGCTCGGGCCCAACTTGGCATGTTGATTACAGCTCAAAATGTTTAAGCCTAAGTTGTGTGGTGATAGTCACCATTACATATAACCCACTCTCACACTTTGTGCATACTAGATGTGAGACTCTACTTAGGGTATTAACAAATCTCCCCCACTCATATCTGCAACATCCTCTTGCAATACGATCCATCAATTATTCCCAACAATAATAATGGTTGCACACTTTAAGCAGACATTTCCTCTTATCTTTTTGTTAAGTAGGGGTGGCTCCACCTCTAGGGTAACATTTCCCTATTATTAGAAGAATTTTCTCTAATACCATTTGTAATGTCTCGAACCTAGACGCGAGTCATTATAGAGGACAACTAGCCCTTCGCAACTTGTTGGGCTCCGACCCAACTGGACTCCTTGACACCCAAATAATGCAAGTCTATGTTCTGTAATAGTAGTCCCCACTACTTATAGTTCACTCATACTTTGTGAATACTATGTTTGGCTATTATAGAAAAAATGTGAGCCATATTACGTCATGGTCAATGTCAAGATGTTACATTTTTGTCATACTTTTGACGCCTCATTTTCTTTGTAACGTCTAACATATGCTTAGAAAGTTGGACTGTCTTTTTTCACAAGCCAAAAGGAAGTCGAGTAAAACGGATAAAGCAAACAAAGATCATGTAGCCCAAACGACATCAGAAGATAAGATATAACTTAGATTCAATTTGAAAATGGCCAAATACTAGCTATATTTTTTATACCTCTCAACAATTATGAAATTGTCATCAGCATGTCATCAGCAACTTAAAAATGGTGAAGATATATAAAAAGGGCGGAATCTGACTCTGTGATCTAATGATAATTAACGATGCATTGTGCAACATCTGAATCCAAATAAACACGAACCTGACCCGATTAGGGTCCGTTTGATCCAATAAAATTATCAACCAATAGTAAATAACCTAAATCAATCAATTGATCGTAAATCAAAAGTCGTTCGATCGCAATCGACCAAAAGTCGATCGCATCGTAAAGCGTGCCACGGAAAATCCACAACACAAATTGGAAAACGCAAAACAAATCAAGACCACTCAAAAATCTGATTCGACGAAATAAGACCAACGGAATTGATCGTTCGTCAATCGGAAATCAATTGATATTTTAAAATCGTAAAATTTAGCCATAAACCAAAACTGTATCCCGAGAATTTCGGGAATTCATACGCGATCCAAAGTATATGAATAATATACTCATATTGATCGTCGTTCTGAGATGGTAAAAACGAGCTATTATTCGTCAAAATCATAGACTCGCGCGCGAATGCGATTGATTTTGAGATTTTCAAGATGAACAAAATGGAACTAATATATTATAAGATTATCACGTCATTGATGATGTTATTGATGATGTCATGGATGATGTCATTGAAGATGTAATTTAAAAAAATAGTACAGGGATCCTATATTACTCCAACGTAGAGAGCGTTTTTTCCCTTCTTTCTTCCCAGCTTTCCCAACATCCCATTTTCCCCAAATCCCCTCTTCTTTCTTTCATCCACTTCTTTTTCCCAAATTCCTCTCCACAGAAGGAGCCACTCCTCTCCTTGCAGCTGTTGCAGCACTTGAAGAACTATCCTGGAGCTGCTGATGTCCAGAAATTCTGAAGTGTGGCTGCCCTCTTTTCCAAGAGCTCCAATCAAGCAAATGCTGCTGCAATTGGCCCATTTAGGGTTGCATGCAAGTACAATACTAAGTCCTCTCCTTGCTGCCATACATAGCATTCTATACATTCGCATCCCCTTTTAATTTTCTGTGAATAAATATTCTATCCATATGTTGTAACAAAATTTCAGAAGATTCGGAATATATGTATGTATGTATATAGAATTTGGTGATCAAATCAAAGACGTAGTCTATTGATTAAGTATTGGGTAATTTTTGAAGACTGAGTTGGAGTTAAATACTATTCTCTGCTTGTACAGTACTCTAAACCGTGAACAATATTTCTGTAACCAATCAACTAGCATGTCATTCCTCCCATGAGATTACAAGCGAAGTATCATTATCCTACAATTGCCACAATCCAATCAGTATTAAATCTAATCCCCATGACTACTAACATTTTTCCAAAAAATGTGCAATTAGTAGATGATGTTGTAGCTGTATGCTTTCATAGTGGTAAAATAACGAGAAATAGTCCGTAGCTTCTCGAATTTCATCTATGGCTATAGTGGCAGTTAGAAGGGTGGCCGTCCAACTTCTAGTATTTGGTTAGACCAACATATAAGGTCTGTTATGGTCTGGGAGTGCCCGCGATTTTTGCATCAAGTTAAGATCAGTATTCATTCATTGAATTCATATTAAAATTGGGATTTTTACACCCATAACCTGAGCAATTTTGCAATAACATTCATAACCCCACATAATCGTGAATTACATCAGAAACCCCGGATAGTCACTCCGTCTCACACCCATAACCCTCTGTTAATTTAATATGTTAACTCAACCATATGAGTGAGTTAATATAACCAATAAGATTAGCCAAAACAAAAAAATTAAAGGAAAAAAAATAAATGAGGTTCACGGGCGGGGGTGGGAGGGCAGCTTCGTTGCAGGTCGGAGGCGGCAGGGACGCACAGGCGGGGGTGGTGGGGGTCTTCCACGGGGGTTGTTGAGGAGGTGATTCGGCGGGGGGAGGCTGATCGGTTCGTGCTTTCACGGAAAGGAAGGTGTGCGAGACCACGGAAGGGCTAGAGGAGGTCATTCGGCGGGTCGTGTTTCCACAGAAAGAGGGAGGTTGGGTTGGGGGGAAGGCTCTCGGCGGCAAGGCTCGAACAGGGGAGGACAAGGAGCTGGGCGCAGGGCTGGGCTTCGAGCTGGGCGTACGAGGGGGTGGGGGGGCTCCGATTAGCTGAGGGTGGGGGCTCGAGCAGCCGGGGGCTGGGGGGCCTCTGAGCAGCCGAGGGTAGCTGGGGGCGGGGGCTCCGAGCAACCGGGGGTAGCTGGGGCGAGGGCTCCGAGCAGCCGGGACGGGGGGAGGGGGGCTCTGAGCAGCCGGGGGGGTCAGAGCAGCCGGGGGCAGGGGGCTTGGGGACGGCACTGCGGGGGTAGCAGGGGCAGCGGGGGTTGTTCCGATACGGTGGCATGTTATTGTAAATAAGAATGAACTTTAAGGGTAGTTTTGTCGTTTTTAACGAAAACCGTCAAATGTAACAGGTATTTGAAACGGAATATGCATAGGGTTATGTCATGTAAGAGTTAACTATTATTCGAGGTTTCTGATGTAATTCACGATTATGTGGGGTTATGAATGTTATTGTAAATTACTTAGGGTTATGGGTGTAAAAATCCCATTAAAATTTTGAATATTTGAAGGTGATTAACATGTAGTTAAAGTTCAATTTCAGTCCCAAGTTCAGATCGGTATTCATTCACTGATTTCATACTAAAATTTGAATGTTTGAGGGTGATTAACATGTATTTAAAGCCCGATTTCAGTCCCAAGTTCTGATCGGTATTCATTCACTGATTTCATATTATAATTTGAATATTTGAGGGAGATTAACATGTATTTAAAGCCCAATTTCAGTCCCAAATTCAGATCAGTATTCATTCACTGATTTCATATTAGAATTTGAATATTTGGGAGTGATTATCATGCATTTAATCCCAATTTCAGTCCCAAATCCAGAGCTGTAGTTATTCATAATGTCATGTTAAAGTTTAAAGATTTGGGAGTAATTAACTTGCGTTTAATCCCAACAATTTCAGATCACTAAATATGGTATAGTTTTCATGCTTAAAAGACAAGAAAAGTTGGGGAAATTACATAGAATTAAACTTAGATCCAAATACAATAAACGTCTAATCTCATGACCTTATTGAGGAAAATGAAAATACAAATATTAGAATATAAATACTCTTCTCTTATAAAGTCAACAATGATTTATAAGATCATTATGAATTACTCTCAATAAATTGATCTGTGAGTATAATCAAATGATAAGTTGTGACAAAATACCTAAGATCTGAAAAGTTAACCACATAAGGAATTGAGAAAAAACTAAGTAATCAAGTAAATAAATGTAATGGTGAATCAATGATGACTTATAATATTGTGCTGGTCATGGTAACCCTTATACCTTACCGTGCGAGGGTGCAGTGACCCTCAGCAGGGCGGGAGATAGGAAGCCCAGTTAGGGGAAGCGACCTCCAAGTGCGTGGGTCTAAGATCCCAGTCCTTTTTATGGTTTTATGCGAGCTCGCGGTGATCTTACACCTCGTTGGGATTCCAACTTTTGACCAGTTACGTTGATCCTATGTTTTTAGGCGCTTAGGCTGGGGAACCCTCAATTTTAGTTTTTCCTTACGAGCTTGTTAGCCCGTACCGTCGGGCCGGTTTCTAGAGTGACTTTTCCAGAAAGTCTCTCACTCATCTCTATGGCATAGTTTTGTAGTAGACATATCCCTCTATTGGACCGCACTTCCACTTAGATGACGAGACGGAAGGGTCTCATAGGAGGCTACCTCACTGCTTGAGTTTTGATTAAAGTTCCACCAATAGGCTTGGCGATGTGTTACAGTTGAGCTGAGATCAATTACAATTGAGTTGGACTACTGTTGAGATCAATTTTAGCTGACTTTGGCTAGAATTGAGATCAATTCATTTGAATTGGCTACAGTTGAGTTTGCTACCATAATCATCAATCATCATCAATCATCAATCATCGACAATTAAGCAGATCTTAAAACTACTACTACTATCGATAAGATAAGCTAATGGATGTGTTGGGAACTAAGTTAGGATGCACTACACCCCACGCATGCCGACAGAGGCACCCCAACCCTTAGGTATACTGCACACCTTAGAGTTATAGTGTGAGGTCACCCTCAGACCAAGACCATAGACTATCATCCACTAGACTTGAGAAATAACAAAATTAAGGATGGGATCTAAAATTCTTCATCCTCAGTATCAAGGTCCACAAACCTGATCCCTAAACGATATAAAGATAATAATCTACAGATAGATCATTAACTTATATATAGAAATATTATATATGGAAGATTATGGGGTGATGGATACTCATAGGGTATACATTCAGAGACCTTCAAAACCATTTACCACACAAGTAGCTGTAAATTTTATATATAAATTCCTTTCTACTTGCTTCCTTTTGAAACATTAAAATTCATGTTGTTTTTTTATGATGGGTTGTATGCAACAACTGTTTATGTTCTTTTATTCCATGCATGCTTGGCAGGCAAAATGCCTGCATCTCAGTAGACGATTGATGATCCCGAGCATCCGCTGCTATACCCGACGATACAGTTGTTACAATTTTTGGTTCAATTATGTATAATGTTTTTGTTTTCTCTTCTGTCACTTTTTGGGAGACATGTATACAATGTAATATTTCTTTTTGCTACATGTAAACTATATGAAAATTAATGCAAATGAAAAGTTGGTGACACTTCTTGTTGGCTTCGTGGTTGTTTATATTGATTTTGAATGTCATTGCAAAATGCGAAAAATTTTCCTTCATTTTCAGTTAAACTAATGCATTCAATTAAGAATCTAACACTGCGAGTGTCGTGTAATCTGAAGGCGTCGCACATTGCAAGAGAAATGGGAGTTGAAGGTCTTGGGCAATGATGGTGGCCTCTGCAGTAGGATGTCCGAAGCATTATTTTAGGAAAGGATGCCAAAAGCATGTTATTTTGTTCTAATTCCAAAGGATTTTTTTGAGATAAAAAGGGTGAGATCCCAACTTGGGATTCACCACAAAATCAATATATTAAGAGCTTGTAAAGTACATTCCCTAGAAAGTCAGAAACAGAAAATAGAATTACAAAGAGATAATACATTTTCCAGGTAGAAATTCTGACCCTGAAGATGAGATCGTTCCTTCCCCACCAAATGGCCCAGAGAACAGCAAAAGGCAATGAGACATCATACGTGGAGTTGCAACTGTAGTCCTCAAAGAACGCCGAAATTTGACTACACCCATTGGCGATAGCCAAGGCAACCGGATCTCCCTCCTGACCTGTACCGAGCTCGGGCAAGTGAAAAAGAGATGCTCTGTATCTTCTACATGCTCACCGCATCTATCACATTGAGCCTCTTGGGTACCAAGTAACCTACCCCTCCTTTTTTTACTGCACAACCTGCCTCTTCTAAAGCACCAAAATAAGACTTTGACCCTGCACGGAATATTGCTAACCCAAACGATCTTCATGTCCCATCTAAGCTCATCATCATTCTCAACGGCATCCCTCCTGAAATCCACTTAAATCTTCTAGACCGAGAATCTGCCATATGTCCAAACATAGTGGTCTCTGCCCTAGGTAATATAGCTCGGTGGAGGCAACTCCGATTGTAATATGGTCAAGTCTTCTACTCGCCGATCCGATAGCTCCGTCACGAAGACCGACATCCAGGATCCAGACACCCCTCCCGCCTGAACCAACGTACAGTCCTTCGACACTGCCAAAGCAAATAGCCTCTGGAATCGGGTGCTCAGCAAGCCATCCCCGGTCTAGTCATCATAGCAGAACCGAAAAATCTCTCCTCCACCAACCTTCAGGCTCAACCTCAGCGCCAAAAGCGGCAGCGTTGCATGAACCCCCGCCCAAAGAGGAGACTCAAACCGCTTCCTTCCTGCCTCCAACACCCCCTTCACATCGTACAACTCTCGTAGAAGCTCTTCCACCAACCTTTCCGATCCCCCCAGATACGAAGTACCCATTTCGCCAGAAGTGCCTTATTCATACAATCCACATCTCTAATGCCCAAGCCGCCTTCACTCCGGGCTCTCGTCACCTCATCCCAGCTTACTAAGTGCATACCGTGCTTTTGTTGCTTCCCATCCGACCAGAAAAACTTCCTTATCATGGTCTCAATCTTCCTTCTTACATCGATTGGCATCAACCTAGTGGAGTAAAAGAAAATGGGCACAGCCGACAACACGTGCTTTAAGAGAACCAACTTACCTCGGATGACTTCTTAAAGTAGCTTGTCTCGGGTGATTGGAGGTAGTCTCGTGAGTACAAGGATGTTTGCTTTTCCTTTGAGATGCCTTGGAGTCAAGTTCTGATTTTCAGTAGGAAATTAACATAGCAGGGGAGGTTTGACTATGGCCCAGGCTACTCTCAATGTTTCCCCTTTATATTCAGGGATTAGTAGCAGGAAATGGAGCGAGAAAGTTGGCATGTCGTATTGATTTTCCCATCAAACAAACCCTTTCTCAAATTACTGGTTGAGAGATTTTATCAATTTGTTGTCATCTTCGAAAATTTGACGCACACCTGAGAAACTATATGTTTTTTTTAATGTAAAGATGGTGTAGCCTGAATTGGCAGCAAGCCACAAACAATGCCTAGTTCCACACAGTAAGGTTCCACCTCAGAATGAGAAAATCCAAAGGTAACGACATTCGATTTGTCCATATTGACCCTCAAACCTGAAAGCTCACCATAAATCTCCACAACTACCGAACTGAGCAAGTCCCGCCGCACCTGGAGCCCAAACCCCCAACCTCCTCCTCCATCTCCGGAAGCGCAGGCACCACCCTACTACCAAGAACCGAAGCGACGAAGCCGAACCGGCCACCCGGGCAGTGTCCTACTCCTTCGATCTGTGACCAATCAGGATCTGACCCGACAGAACGCAGAACCTCCTGAGCACCATCAAGCCGGGCCCCACCACCCCCCAAAGCATCTCTTGTGCCAACCGCAAGACGTCAAGGCAGAGGAACCACTGCCAATCTCGGAAGTCCCACCGCAGATATGGCGTCGAACCGAATCGCCTCCTTCGGGGAGCATGCCACGCTCGGATGCTGCCCCTCTACACAAGGCTGCTCCACCTCCGGGAGGCGAGCCCCCTCCACCAGGGGCTGAACATCAGACCGCTACTACGGCCCTCCACCTCCTGACGACACCTCGGCCAGCTGGAGCTCCCTCCTGCGACATCCAACCATCTGATAAGCCGCCAAACATCCGCAACCACCAGCTCAAGAAGTAGCCGTCTACCATCAAGTCGCACCACCCACCAACCCATCTTCTCGGCCCCAACCGGCCTCACCCGAAGCACGACCTCCAATGACTGTCCGGGTTGAAAACCCCAACTCTAGACGGAGTTGACCTTAAGAACGCCCCGCAGCACCCCTGAAATGCTCTCTTTCGCCCTCGCCCCAACGGAAGCCCCCTGACAACGACTTTCTCCACCCTGCCAGGCAGCACGGCAAGTCGGCAACATCCCACTCCCTTGTCCTCTGCCACCTCAACTGCAACGACCCAGCCTCTGACCCGCGCAACAAACTCCGCACCTCGGAGTCTCGGAGCCCCTTGCCAACGCCCTCCATGTTGAAAGCCGAGCCACATCTCCCTTAAATGAAGCCTTGGATACGAGCCCCACGTCAGAAGTTGCCAAGAAAAGCGTCCCCTCTCCACCACCCTTGCCAACCAACACGTTTCCATGGAGCTCAGTCAACGGGCAGCGCCTTCGCGAATGGCCAAAGCATCGGCACGAGAAGCAGCAGAAGGGCTCACGGCACGCCCGCGCCCAATGGTCCAGACCACCGCAACGGAAGCAACCCCGTCCGAAAGGGGAGAACGGTGGTGGTCCATGCCCTCGCCTAGAAGCTGCAGCGAGCCGCCACCTCTGACGCCCTTCCACCAGGCACCAACCCTCACTCGCTCCCGAGGCTTCGCTAGCGGCCTTGCCAGGAATCGCGCCTGGTCGCCCTTGACCGCACCACTCACCGATCCCGCCGTTCGCCGAAGGAGCCGCACCTGCTCGCTCCTCTCGCTCGCCGTCGAGCGCGCCGCACCCACTCTCCCTCGTGCGCTGGCGACCTTGCACGGAAAGGTACGGAGTCGCACCCGCGGGCCAAAGCTCGCTCCGCACCCTCCCACCACCGCTCGCGTCGCGCGCGCTCGCCGCTACTCGCTCGCGACCGCGCACGGAATCGCCCCCACGTGCCCTAACTCGCATCGCTTTTCCTTCCGCCCACGCGCACGGAGTCACCCTAACAAGGCATGTTTGTTACAAATTATCTCATTAAATTCTAGCCGTTATTAGGAAATTTGTGGAGAAAAATGTAGAACATTGGTATTCAACAATATTAACTTCAACACCACCAACCAGCCACCCCATGATAGGCACTTGTCCCTCTAACCAATCAAGTTGTGTTTCACCGTCTTTAACAATGGCCTCGAGTCCAAGAACCTAAGCTTCCCCTTAGACAATGGTATGCTCAAGTAGGACAAAGAAAATATGCATCTAGGCATCATACCTAGTTTTCTACCACAGGCAGCAACAACTTCCTCAAACAAATCGAAATGGACAAATATTGAATTCTCCCTGTTTATCTACAAATCGAAGAAATTATCAAAAATATGTGGATCAAATAATGCATAAGCACTTATGGATTGCCTACATTGGTGTTAGACATGACTGGCGTCAGCAGGCACCCAATCCTAATGCCTCTTGATTTAAAGAAACCTCCATTTCAGATGACGAAAGGTGAGGATGGGAATGCAATGATGCATCTAGACAATATACATATCTGAAAACCACCTCTTGTGCAATGAGTTCCATAAAAATACCTAATCAACACTGGCATAAGCTTTAAAGAAGTCCACTTTCCACATCATCCCATAGACTTGCTTCTCTTCTAATCAGCTATAATTTTAGATGTTATATATCGCTAGTAGAAAACCAAATATCTCATTTGCAATGAATTGAATCATCCAGATTCGGTTCTAAGCCAACGTGATGCATATCTGAAATATCTTAAACGTGTATCTGGAAAAAGACACCTTCAGGAGGGGCTCTCCCTCACATATAATAGGGTATTATGATGCAGAACATGCTAAAGATAGAAGGATGGGAAATATACTACATGATTTTGCACCTTCAAAGAAGACAACCTTTATGCATGATAAAGAAAGAAATAGTATGCCATTGCTCGATGAAGTGCAAAATCAAGTTACATAGGTATTAGATATGGCCCATATTGCAGCAAAGACACCATTAGAGAGATCTACCTAGCATGACTTGGGGATCGAGGTAACAAGACCATGGAGAATCAGTGTGATAATTCAGCTACCATTTTTATTGCAAATTACCACGTACTTCATAAGAGGATTATACATGTGAAGATCGATTGTCATTGCACTAGTGACCTTAGGCAAAGAGGACTACTCCAAACTGCTTATGTCCCAGGGCAGATTACCGATATATTTACCAAATCTCCTGCAATGGCCAAATTTAACTAGTATGCTTCTAAGATGAGCACGTTATACTTAAATTCCATCTTAAAGGGAAGTGTTAAAGCATCTGAGTTTTGTGGTATTTATTTTCCTTAGTTACATATGCTTTCATTAACTATTTCATGTTATTATATCCTTGTATAGTTTAAAAAAATGGCAAAGCCTTAAGTAGGGTCGGCTACGTGGATTCTTGCTCAAATTCATGTTAAAAGATCCGACTATTTTTACGCTCGATGTCGGCTGCCAAATGCAACCCCCACAAGGAGGGATTTGAACCCTCGTCTTTTGGGTGGTAGGCTGACTGCACTACCATTAGACCATTGAAGTGGGCATAATTTTGATATCCTATTTTATATACCTCACATTAAACAAATCCTTCACTACTTAACAGCACTTAGTAACGTTCATGTGTATTTAGTTCACCCATCTCTATCCACCCACAAGCCCAAAACCTAAAAGCCAATTTCCCTTTCATTGCTATAATCATTGCATTAAAGAAGTGACCCCCACAAAATCAACCATCCCATTGATGTTCCACTCGCTGTCATCTAAAATTGTTGCTTACAACAAACAACTCCTAACCATCCACCACCATCACTCCGACCCCTTAATTAGTGCATAGAAGTCGACCTTGTCCAAAGCCATTGGGCCAACCACCAAGGGTCTCATCCCGAATATGCAAGTCTCAATGCCCTTATCAAAAGTTGTTTTTGTTCACCTCGAGCAAGCTTTATATTCAATGTTCATGTATCAAGCAACATCGCATGATGTGTCTACTTGCGGGACTTTCTAAATCCTCTATTTGGTGAAGGATTACAATTCCTTGCAAGGCTCGACAACCTTACCGAGAATCAACACTTTGCTTACTACCATTATCATGGACTCATTGTGTCGTCTATCCTGAACTCCACAGTTTGTACTATCGATGTGCTTTCTACAATAGATCCATCGTTGTCCCAACCTCATCAAGACCTCCACCTACCTTGCGAGGGTCAATGTCATGAACATATTTGGAGCCCATAATCTCTAAGGTTGGTTACCTTTATCTCTCTCTGATCTTGAGCTTGTTGTCGCGGCCTACAACTAATGTCGAAGTTGTCACTATGCCACTACTATATTCGATGATGCCCCTAAACCAACTTGAAGACCCAACTTTGCCCTCATTAATGTACAACCTTTGTGTCCCTATTTGGTCTCATTAGTATCCCTTTCTTAAAAATGCCACCTCAACTACCCTTGTACTTGATGAGGATGCTTTTCACACTCAGTCCTAAAGTGGTCACTGGTGGCTATCATTGCCACCCATGATTGCCAACACTGATCTACCACAATTTCCACCCGTGAAGCCAACACTGATCGAGTTTTTCCTATTGCCACCACTTTTAAATCTTAACATGCACATATTAGAAGAGCTACTGCAGAAGATTTTACCCATATGGAGGTATGTTTGAATATCAAAAACTTAAAAGAGTAGCTTTCCACACACAATCCTAAAGCAGCCATGAGTGGCTATCATTGAAGCTAGTATCCCACTAGAGCTACCACAATTGCTACCCTTGACGCCAACATTGCTTGAGCTTTCCCTATTTTCGCCACTTTTAAATCTTGCATGCACATATTAGAAGATCTACTACAAAAGATTTTACAACTATGGAGGAAGGTCGAAATGCCCAAAATTTACAAGAGAAGCCCCAAAAAAGTAATTTAACTTTGACATGAGAAAATCCCAACAATGGAAAGTAGCTTATCAAGAGATGCACTTTCCAAAAGCAGTGGAGAATGATGCATATATAGAGTTTACAAATTATAAAATATTGTCTTCAGATAGGGTTTGTTTCTTTGCGGTTAGTTAAGTTCAACAATAGGCACTTGCTCATTTATTAGTGCCTTTAAATTTCAATTAAAAGTTTAATAGCCATTTTATGTATCTCATCACGGGGTAGTTAAAAAGTCAAGAAATGACTTGTATGAAGGCATGGGTCTTGTAACGAAGAGATGGTAATTTGTGTAGTTTTTTAGTAGACTTTGTCTTCTCTCTTTCTCCTTTTTGAATTGTTTCTTGTCCTCCTACCCTCCATTCTCCTCAATCCCAATTTTCTATTCTCACGTGGATGGGCATGTTTCTTCTCATCACATTCCCTTCCAACATTTTGCAGAACTTTCTTGCCCTCCACTCTCCTCAATCCCAGAACTTTCTTGCCCTCCACTCTCCTCAATCCCAGAACTTTCTTGCCCTCCACTCTCCTCAATCCCATTTTTAACTTCTCACATGGCTGAGCATGTCGCTCCTCATCACATCCTCCCCTCCCCACCCCCACCCCCTTAACTTCCAGCATAATTGACACCCATATCACATGTTCAAGAGAGATCCCACATCAGAGATGATGGAAGCTGTGACAGGTATTGACAGAAAAAGGTCCATATGCCAAACAGGATGCTTAATTAAAAGTCAGAGACAATAATAAAACAACGATGTCTACCAAAGAAAGTGTCAACTTACTTGGTAATTGTTCCATCAACATCTGAAACAACAATACGAGTGTTCCATTTCCATAGATAAATTCTGGCATCAACCTGTTTAGGACAGTTTAAAAACAAGGTCAGAAAGATGCAGGTTTTAAATGGACCACTAATTATGAGAAAAATCAAAAAACCTGCTGCTTCCCAAGCATTGCGGATTCAAAGCTAAAGGTTACTGAGTTTCGACCGTCATTGAGTTTCAATGATGCCAGTTGTTCTGGAGATGGAGTGATCAAGCGTACCCTTTTCTTCGTGCGTTTAGGTCTTGATTTATCATTTCCAGCAGGCGAGCCATCCACTGTAGGATTTATGGCAATTTTATCCTTGGTTTCACCAGTGTCCTGTTCAGACTTCATTGATCGCGACTTTGTGAAACGAAAGGGCCATATTCCCCATGGTCCACCGGAGGGGACAATGGCTGTAGGTTTCTCAACTCGAATACTCTCGGATTCAAATATCTGGTCCTTGTCAAAAGAAACTAACCCTAGAATAATGGGGGCAGCTACATTCCATGAAAAATAGCGGCCACCTATTCTTACAACCAACCTGTTATTTTTCACAATGGAAGGACCCAAAGCAACAAATTTTTCAAAATCCACTTTCTCTGAATCAAATGCTTTAGAAGCTGCCTCTGCACCCATCCCCTCAAGCAGCAAGTGTCTACAAAGAGAAATTTCTGAAAAAATTTGGAATAATAAGAAAGTGTAAGATGCAGATTGCAGAACTATCATATTCATAAAATCTTAATATTTCTTTCTTTGAGAATAAGCGTGCATTACAGTAGGCCCATCTTAAAAGTCAATGGAGCTGTTTATATAATTATGTAGTCAATTAAAACATGTCCAACTTTACAGAGCTATATAAAGATGGGGAGGGGGATCAAACAAGCATACCTACAGTAGGTTTATCTTTTTTGCCTACTGCTGCATCATATCCATTGCTTTCCTCAGCTGCATGTTCTGAAGGAGGCTCAATTTGAACTTTCTCACTGGAAGAACCTTCTTCCAACTTAGCAGAAACAGGAGAACCATCCCCAGAATCACCTGGATCAAACTTTTGAGAGTTCAGTTGAACAGAACTGCTGAGTGGGTGACAATTTTCAGACATGTCCAGATGATGAATTTGAGAAGGCACATTGGGCAAAGATCTAACTAAGCGATCCGATTCTTCTGATGAATTCCGCTTAGTCGGTATACATATTGAAGTTGTTGGAGTTATGGAGGCTTCATGCAAATCATTAAGAGAGTCGTCTTCAATGATATCTTGTGACATGTGTCCCTCTGAATGTTCCTCTGGTTCAAGAAACAAATGTTCTTCCGAGTCACCTTCTTCCTCAATGGGGAATTGCGAAGAGAATTCGCCAGGTGCATAATTGTCAACATCGCTGAATAGTGTATGTTCATCCTCTGACGCACTCAATAGCAGAGATCTTGGGGTTGCTACATCATCGAAGGTGGAACTTGCATGAGGACCGTGGCCTCTGGTGACACGGTCTTCACCCAAGTAAAAAAAAGCATCAGTCTCAACTCCTCCAGCAACCTTACTTTCTTCATTTCCACCTTCAATAGTAGTGGAGATGGGAAAATCTTTTGATTCTTTACTATTTTCGGGGCTACTAATCGGGCTGGAATCAGACTCCACTATATCAGGGCTACATATATCAGATTGCCTTTCTTCAGGCTGCAACTTATCCTCCAAGATGTCAGATTTTGCATCCTCCAGCTTCCCCACACCATATTCCTCCTCATTTTCATTTTTCATGCCTTCAAGAGGGCTTTCTCTATCAGGAGCTCCAACAACAACAGAGCTCTCACCAGGAATCTCTGGATTCTCACAACTAGAACATTTAGTAGAATCGTCCACATTTGAGGAAGCTTCTTGCGGCAATATTGGTTCGAATTTAGAAACATACTCAATAGACTCAATTACAACCTCACCATTATGTTTCATTTCATCAGACCTATCAGAAGAAGCTGTAGGCAAAACCAACCCAGAATCTGCAACATCAATTCTAACAGTTGAGCTTTGAATAGTTTCGTAAAATATATAAGAGGCATTTTCTCTTCCTCCACTTTCTTCCGCATTTTCCTCGGCAGACAAACTATTACCTAGTTCATCCGATGACCCATTATTGCCATTGGAAACTCGAGCAAACTCCGAGCTCTGAATATCGACTATGTGTTCTGTGATCATGGTGGAATCTTCAAATGTCGTCTCGAGTTTGGAAGCATCTATCTCAGAAAGTATATCTGAGAATACTTCATGCCTATTGACAATGTCGCCATTTTCTGACTGTATACCTCCACGACTTCCCCATGGGCCCTGATGGATGGAGGGAACTCGACCGTTGACTCACCAAAATGCTCCCCCAGTACATTATCGCTCATAACAACATCTCCTTTACCAACAGATGGAGAAGCAATTTCTTCTTTATGTGGCTCTTCAGATGTACCAGCTTCATCGTCAACTTTTTGAGCCTTACCAAAATTCAGACTTGTGATTGGGAGATTGGTCGACCACTTGTCTCCAAGAGGTCAGCTGCAATTTCAGCACGCTCCAACGAGTTCAATCTTGGCATATTCTCATTTCCCTCATCCTCCTCCTTAGATGGTTTCTTCCCAAACACAAGCCCCAAGAATGTCGACCTCCTAGAATCTGTTCTCCCCACAATTTTCCCATTCTCCACATCAATTTGTGATATAGATTCTGTCTCACAACTCTCCAGGCGGTTCTTCCTGGACTGTCCATGGCTCGAGCCTTCATCTGTCTCATCTCCTGAAGATGAGGGCGACAGACCAACCCCCTCACCATCAGAATCATATTCTTTCAAGAAGAAAGCTTCCCCTTTGTGATCCAAATACATATGGAATCCAGCCTCGTTGCCATTCACGAAAATCTTCACCACCATCTCCCTAGTCTTCAACACGCCCAAGAATTTCCCAAATCTAACATACCAAGGTGAGGACTTGAAGCTCCCATCCTGCTGCTCAACAACAATTATGTCAACAGCACCCCCAAATGGGTGGAAAGGGCCGGACACGGTGTAGACACCCTGGGTGATGTAGCTGCTCAACCTCTCCACAGCCTGCATCTTTCCACTTAATCCCACCTTTCTCCAGACACGGTGCCAAATTTACGGTACCCACAAAGCCCAATCAAGAAAAATTCAATAAACGCGAGAAACCCAACTCCTCCCCACGATTGCAAGAAAACCCGTCAGCCATTCCCCATCAAATACCCTGCAGAACGACGAAAAAGAAGCAACCTTCCCGAGAAAATCGAGCGGCCTCTGATCAGAGAATATAGAAAAGAAGAAAACCCGGATGATGATGATGATAGGGAGGACGAGGGGATCAACAGTGTTGCATGGGAGAGAGACCGCCTGCATTAACCTCGATGTGATGCCTAAATCGAGGGCCTTCTCTTTCAACATTTAGAACGACCCCTCGGCTAATCGAGCGCCATCACAACTTCCATTGACGATATCCCTAATCTGGACCCCTCTTCTCGTCAACGACCTTAAAGGGGGAGGAGGGCGGAGCTTGAGAGGCAGGCAGAGAGGAATGGCGGGGAGCTGGGAACTGTAGGGGCTACACGCAAATTTTCTATTTTCTCGTTTTTGGGTTTTGCACCATCCACTGTTTAATTATAGGTTGGTTGGCATCCTCATCCGGTTTGTTGGATGTAGTTCGTTCACTTAAAACAAAACCAACTCAATGTCAACCTACCTGATTGCAAGTTAGGTGGTATCTGTTTCGTGTTTGTTGGATATAGTTCTCCCTCTCTTTGAAACAAAACTCAATGCGGATAGATTTTATGTATGTATGGACATATGTATGCATGTATCACGTGTGTGTGTGTATGAGAGAGAGTATTAACAAAAGGGTTTTCATCATTTGTGCCTCTCTTAACTTCTGCAATTTCAGTTATACCTTTTTTCAATATCAATCATGCCCTTGACTTCCTGCAATTTTATCACTTCTGCCCTTCGGGTTAATTGCCATTCATCCCTGTCACAAATGAACTTTAACTTTTGGGCACATGGGTAATTAAAAATAATAGATAGGGGTAATCACGTCCCTCGACTCCTCTACCACCTACCACCCCACCGCCCACTTTCGACCACCTTCCTCCTCTACCTCCCTCCCCCTCTAGCCCATTCCTCCTCCACCTCCCACATTCACCCTCTCCTTCTCCAGCAAGTAGCTCTCCACCGCCCACACTTCCATCCCATCAATTATCTCCTTCGCCTCCCTCCCCTTACCCTTCCAGTTCCTTCCTCCTCCACCTTCAGCCTCCTCCCCCTCAAACCTCCTTCGCCTACACTTCCATCCCGACAATTGTTGAGGCTACGATCCTATCCATGTCAATCTATTTTGTCAACACATGTTCATTATAAAGATTTAATTCAAGTTTATTTTGATTTCATATTTGATTTTGATCGCTTCTCCTTTAGTTCTCAGTTTGGAGTTTATCAAAGGGCCGATTGAATAACCGATTCTCATTCGTACAACACCTAAGCAGGCAGCCATGCAGACCTTCGATAATTTCGATGAGGCTCTCAGAAAGGAATCACTTTTGAAGATGATAAGGTTCTGGATCTAACTCTGATAAGGAGTTATGTAATCCTCGTAGATCCTAGAGGTAACCTCATGAGGTTTTCAAGACCAACGGAGAGCCCTTTGCTTCTAATATTGATGGGTTCAAAAGAGAAGTTCTTCGGCTTTTCTAATGGTACAGTAGTGATTGGATCGAAGTTCTGAGAAAAGAGAACCTTACCCTATAGATGAAGCTATCGTTTCTTCTCCAGAGCGAGGTGGCGCGCTTATGACTTCTCTTGTAGGGAGTGGCACGAGGTAAAGGTTCGATCTATCACTCTAAGGCAAGCTCTGCCAATGGATTGGGTAACGACAGTTTCAGATCAAGGTTGAGGATGATTGCGCGGTGAGAGAAGGGGGTTGGAGGAGGAGCGAGAGATGGGGTGAGCGGAGAAATGGATGGGCTGCGAGGAGGTGGAAGAGTGATGGGGGAAGTGAAGGATATGGTATGATATCCTTAACGCATCATGGAAGCATGAGGATCGCATCGCATGCGATCGGAGCGACTAGTCGCACTAGTCGCTCGAGGAAGCGAAAATTAAAAAAATTCATGCGTTGAAACTACATGATCCAAGAATGCTTCTCAGATCGTTTCATCTAAACCATAAACAAGTATTAGGATTACCTCTTGAAGCGTGGTTGTGATCGAGTCTCTAAAGAAGAAACCTCCTGTCTCAAGTCCGATCCGACAGAGGAGACACTTGCGAGCGCATTGATGAAACGCGTGCTCCTCGCAATCCATGGTGATGATCCAAGCAGCAAATCTCTTGATCCCATCACACGAGATCCAATGTATTCTTCACAAATGAGGCACACCAAAGGAGATGAAGATCCACGAGCAAACAGTCCCGCAACATAACAGCGACACTACGGCAAGAGCGAATCTTTCTAGGGATCCATGGTGGACGGCTACAAGAGAGAGAGAGAGAGAGGGCGTGTAGAGAATGAGAGAGAGAAAGTTGTTGCAAACTTGTGTTGTGTAAAAAAGAGCAAAGAGGGTGCATCTCTGTTTATAATATTTTGAGATACATGGATCTCAATCCATGGACAACACAAATCCAATAGCTCACATTGATTTATGTTTCTTTTAATGGACAAGATTTTGTTATAAAAACACAACAACAATTAACTTAATTAGATTAAATATATATCGATAAATCAATATAAATCAATCCTATAAATCAACCAAACATGGAGATTATGGAATGAAGATTGCCTCCTTCCATAATATGAAGTTGGTGGCAATCTCATGTAATCTCATGAGATTACATTATTCCATGGAAATCTCCAAGATTTTCCAACAACACTTTTTGTAAATTATTCTACAAAAATAATTCATAATTATTTTATGAATATTGCAATCTTTCCCATTGGAAAATTGTGAATCACATTCACAACCTAAAATAAAATGTGAATTATATTTTCAATTAATTGTCCAATGTGAATCCAATTCACCTCAACATTTAATTAACAAAAGTAAATTACAAATATCTCTCTCTTGTATATTATAAATCACATTTATAATATATATGATTAATATAGATAGTGTTATCCACATTATACACGTCCATGATAATTAAATCACATTTAATCATCTTAGATCTTTATTCTCATATGCCCAAGTAATATGGATCACATTCACATTATTCACATCTTTAATAATTAAATCACATTTAATTATCTAAGATAACTCTCCTTGTAATATGAATCAAATTCATATCACTCATGATAACTAAATCATATTTAATTATCTATTTTCTCAATGATCGGATATATAATATCAATAATGAAATTATCCTGAACTCTTTCAAGGATAATGGGTTTTCTCCGCGGATACTTAGAGATAAGGAAAGGACGATTGTATTGTTACATGTATACTGACTTGTATATTGAGATCACATCTCAAATCCAGATCTCGGACCTCCCATAGATGCTAATTAAATAAAGACCGCAAATCTAATCTTCTCATTGCATCCGAATCACATTCAGATCAATGCCCAATATTTAGACCAATATTAGACCACTTCTATACTGAGAGGAGTCAGTAAAATCCAGACTTGTTTCATCACTCTCTATGAATGGAAGCGCCATGGTAATACAATCATTTATGATCACATCACCCTCAGGTATTCACAATACATGTACATCCTACATACTGGAAGACTAAGAATAAACCCGAAGTATTAGATCAATTTTATACTGTCTACTTCATGATTTTATCATTAAGTTTCTCATTCGATCATTGGGAGTCGGTATCGATCATATACTTTCCAAAAGCATATATCATACCAAGGTTTTGATCATATACTTTCTAAAAGTATATATCAAACCTACAAATTCAGTCAAGCTTCTAAAGCGAGACGATCGTACACGAAATTTGTTTCTTCCCAATATCTCATGAGTGAGATCATGTCTTCTGATTTGGTAAATGAACCTGTATGATCCCTTTGAGAGATTGTATTACTCATATGTCGTTGCATGCACACCAGTACGCCGGTGTATAGACCTTAATTAGGTCATCAACCTATTGGTCTGCCAAATGTACATACTTAGACATATAGTAACACATCTGTATCTGGTCAGAGGATGCGTGCCTATATCGTGACAGCATAAGACATATGACTTTGTTTATGTCGATCTCGTTAAGTCAACTCTTTGACCTAACTTATGTAACACCACGGAATCTCTATTCCTATGCAGAGGACCTGCATCAAGAGTCGATTAGATATCAACCTTCAGAGATAGAATTGTCATCTCTTCCTCATGCTGGAGATCATCTCTAATAATCATTTGACGGTGCTCGATTAGTCCTCAATATAACTCTTTAGATACTCATCCAAGCACCGGCCTCTATGATTCAATTATTGAATCAATAACTGTATGATCATTAATATGGACATGGTACATAACCCTAATTGTACTAAAGGACCTATTATGCAAATTAATTATTCTTCATTTCAGATTAGGGAATGATATTTGTAATCACATTTATTGCATAATGGCTCATTGTGGGCTTGCATGTTCAACAGGAAGGTTGAGCGAGAACGAGAGAGGAGGGAGGGGTGAGGTGGTTGGTCTGTTAGACATGTGATCCACATGCAAACCATTTCTACAATAAAATGTTATTGTAATCTTTTAATATATCAATAAAGGTTATTGTTTTATTTCACTCCATTTCTGAGAATAAATGAATAAATGCATTTATAAGGTCCTTTAATACAATTCGGATTATGTACCGTGGTAATGTTAATAATCATACATATATTAATTCAGTGGTTGAATCATAGAGGTTGATGCTTGGATGATATCTAAAGAGCTAGATTGAGGACTCATCAAGCACCATCAAATGATTTAAAAGTTGATCTCTACCATAAGAAGGAATAGAAATTCTTCTCTAAAGGTTGATATCTTACCAACCTCTTGATGGAGGTCCTCTACATATGCGTAGAGATTCGGAGGTTTCAGATAAGTTAGGTCAAAGAGTTGACTTAACAGGATTGAGATAACTAAGACCTATGTCATATGTTGTCAAGATATATGCACGCATCCTCTGACCGAAGATAGATGTATTACTATATGTATAAGTATGTACATTAGGTAGACCATTAGGTTGAAACCTAATCAAGGTCAATACAACGCCGAGCTGGTATGCATACAAGGGTATATGAGTAATACGATCTCTCAAAGGGATCATTTAGGTTCACTATTGAACTAGAAGACATGATCTCACTCATGAAGTATTGGGACCGATTAAATTCCATACATGATCGTCTTGCTTTGGGAGCATGACAAGAATTTGTAGTTGTGATATATGCTTTTGGAAAGCATATGACCGATACAAATCCTAATGATTGAATGAGAAACTGATGATAAAAACCCTGGAGAAGATAATAAATATGATCTAAAACTTTAGGTTTATTCTAGGTCATCCAATATGCAAGATGTACGAGTATTAGGAATACTTTAGGGTGATATGATCGTAAACAATTGTATAACCATGATACTTCCATTCCGAGGGAGTGATGAAGTGGGTTTGGATTTTACTCTCCTTGTAATATGAATCAAATTCATATCACTCATGATAATTAAATCATATTTAATTATCTATTTTCTCAATGATCGGATATATAATATCAATAATGAAATTATCCTGAACTCTTTCAAGGATAATGGGTTTTCTCCGCGGATACTTAGAGATAAGGAAAGGGCGATTGTATTGTTACATGTTTACTGACTTGTATATTGAGATCACATCTCAAATCCAGATCTCGGGCCTCCCATAGATGCTTGATTAAATCAAGACCGCAAATCTAATCTTCTCATTGCATCTGAATCACATTCAGATCAATGCCCAATATTTAGACCAATATTAGACCACTTCTATACTGAGAGGAGTCAGTAAAATCTGGACTTGTTTCATCACTCTCTATGAATGGAATCACCATGGTAATACAATCATTTATGATCACATCACCCTCAGGTATTCCCAATACATGTACATCCTACATACTGGAAGACTAAGAATAAACCCGAAGTATTAGATCAATTTTATACTGTCTACTTCAATGATTTATCATTAAGTTTCTCATTCGATCATTGGGAGTCGGTATCGATCATATACTTTCCAAAAGCATATATCATACCCAGGTTTTGATCATATACTTTCTAAAAGTATATATCAAACCTACAAATTCAGTCAAGCTTCTAAAGCGAGACGATCGTACACGAAATTTGTTTCTTCCTAATATCTCATGAGTGAGATCGTATCTTTCGATTTGGTAAATGAACCTGTATGATCCCTTTGAGAGATTGTATTACTCATATGCCGTTGCATGCACACCAGCACGCCGGTGTATAGACCTTAATTAGGTCATCAACCTATTGGTCTGCCAAATGTACATACTTAGACATATAGTAACACATCTGTATCTGGTCAAAGAATGCGTGCCTATATCGTGACAACATACGACATATGACTTTGGTTATGTCGATCTTGTTAAGTCAATTTGACCTAACTTATCTAACACCACGGAATCTCTATTCCTATGCAGAGGACCTGCATCAAGAGTCGATTAGATATCAACCTTCAGAGATAGAATTGTCATCTCTTCCTCATGCTGGAGATCATCTCTTAATAATCATTTGACGGTGCTCGATTAGTCCTCAATCTAACTCTTTAGATACTCATCCAAGCACCGGCCTCTATGATTCAATTATTGAATCAATAACTGTATGATCATTAATATGGACATGGTACATAACCCTAATTGTACTAAGGGACCTATTATGCAAATTAATTATTCTTCATTTCGGATTAGGGAATGAGATTTGTAATCACATTTATTGCATAATGGCTCATTGTGGGCTTGCATGTTCAACAGGAAGGTTGAGCAAGAACGAGAGAGGAGGGAGGGGTGACGTGGTTGGTCTGTTAGACATGTGATCCACATGCAAACCATTTCTACAATAAAATGTTATTGTAATCTTTTAATATATCAATAAAGGTTATTGTTTTATTTCACTCCATTTCTGAGAATAAATGAATAAATGCATTTATAAGGTCCCTTAATACAATTCGGATTATGTACCATGGTAATGTTAATAATCATACATATATTAATTCAGTGGTTGAATCATAGAGGTTGATGCTTGGATGATATCTAAAGAGCTAGATTGAGGACTCATTAAGCACCATCAAATGATTTAAAAGTTGATCTCTACCATAAGAAGGAATGGAAATTCTTCTCTAAACGTTGATATCTTACCAACCTCTTGATGGAGGTCCTCTACATATGCGTAGAGATTCGAAGGTTTCAGATAAGTTAGGTCAAAGAGTTGACTTAACAGGATTGAGATAACCAAGACCTATGTCATATGTTGTCAAGATATATGCACGCATCCTCTGACCGAAGATAGTTGTATTACTATATGTATAAGTATGTACATTAGGTAGACCATTTGGTTGAAACCTAATCAAGGTCAATACACCGCCGAGCTGGTGTGCATACAAGGGTATATGAGTAATACGATCTCTCAAAGGGATCATTCAGGTTCACTATTGAACTAGAAGACATGATCTCACTCATGAGGTATTGGGACCGATTAAATTCCATACATGATCGTCTTGCTTTGGGAGCATGACAAGAATTTGTAGTTGTGATATATGCTTTTGGAAAGCATATGACCGATACAACTCCTAATGATTGAATGAGAAACTGATGATAAAAACCCTGGAGAAGATAATAAATATGATCTAAAACTTTAGGTTTATTCTAGGTCATCCAATATGCAAGATGTACGAGTATTAGGAATACTTTAGGGTGATATGATCGTAAACAATTGTATAACCATGATACTTCCATTCCGAGGGAGTGATGAAGTGGGTTTGGATTTTACTCTCTCTTGTAATATGAATCAAATTCATATCACTCATGATAATTAAATCATATTTAATTATCTATTTTCTCAATGATCGGATATATAATATCAATAATGAAATTATCCTGAACTCTTTCAAGGATAATGGGTTTTCTCCGCGGATACTTAGAGATAAGGAAAGGGCGATTGTATTGTTACATGTATACTGTCTTGTATATTGAGATCACATCTCAAATCCAGATCTCGGGCCTCCCATAGATGCTTGATTAAATCAAGACCGCAAATCTAATCTTCTCATTGCATCTGAATCACATTCAGATCAATGCCCAATATTTAGACCAATATTATACCACTTCTATACTGAGAGGAGTCAGTAAAATCCAGACTTGTTTCATCACTCTCTATGAATGGAAGCGCCATGGTAATACAATCATTTATGATCATATCACCCTCAGGTATTCCCAATACATGTACATCCTACATACTGGAAGACTAAGAATAAACCCGAAGTATTAGATCAATTTTATACTGTCTACTTCATGATTTTATCATTAAGTTTCTCATTCGATCATCGGGAGTCGGTATCGATCATATACTTTCCAAAAGCATATATCATACCCAGGTTTTGATCATATACTTTCTAAAAGTATATATCAAACCTACAAATTCAGTCAAGCTTCTAAAGCGAGACGATCGTACACGAAATTTGTTTCTTCCCAATATTTCATGAGTGAGATCATGTCTTCCGATTTGGTAAATGAACCTGTATGATCCCTTTGAGAGATTGTATTTCTCATATGCCGTTGCATGCACACCAGCACGTCGGTGTATAGACCTTAATTAGGTCATCAACCTATTGGTCTGCCAAATGTACATACTTAGACATATAGTAACACATCTGTATCTGGTCAGAGGATGCGTGCCTATATCGTGACAGCATACGACATATGACTTTGGTTATGTCGATCTCGTTAAGTCAAATCTTTGACCTAACTTATCTAACACCACGGAATCTCTATTCCTATGCAGAGGACCTACATCAAGAGTCGATTAGATATCAACCTTCAGAGATAGAATTGTCATCTCTTCCTCATGCTGGAGATCATCTCTTAATAATCATTTGACGGTGCTCGATTAGTCCTCAATCTAACTCTTTATATACTCATCCAAGCACCGGCCTCTATGATTCAATTATTGAATCAATAACTGTATGATCATTAATATGGACATGGTACATAACCCTAATTGTACTAAGGGACCTATTATGCAAATTAATTATTCTTCATTTCAGATTAGGGAATGATATTTGTAATCACATTTATTGCATAATGGCTCATTGTGGGCTTGCATGTTCAACATGAAGGTTGAGCAAGAACGAGAGAGGAGGGAGGGGTGACGTGGTTGGTCTGTTAGACATGTGATCCACATGCAAACCATTTCTACAATAAAATGTTATTGTAATCTTTTAATATATCAATAAAGGTTATTGTTTTATTTCACTCCATTTCTGAGAATAAATGAATAAATGCATTTATAAGGTCCCTTAATATAATTCGGATTATGTACCATGGTAATGTTAATAATCATACATATATTAATTCAGTGGTTGAATCATAGAGGTTGATGCTTGGATGATATCTAAAGAGCTAGATTGAGGACTCATCAAGCACCATCAAATGATTATTAAAAGTTGATCTCTACCATAAGAAGGAATGGAAATTCTTCTCTAAAGGTTGATATCTTACCAACCTCTTGATGGAGGTCCTCTACATATGCGTAGAGATTCGGAGGTTTCAGATAAGTTAGGTCAAAGAGTTGACTTAACATGATTGATATAACCAAGACCTATGTCATATGTTGTCAAGATATATGCACGCATCCTCTGACCAAAGATAGATGTATTACTATATGTATAAGTATGTACATTAGGTAGACCATTAGGTTGAAACCTAATCAAGGTCAATACAACGCCGATCTGGTGTGCATACAAGGGTATATGAGTAATACGATCTCTCAAAGGGATCATTCAGGTTCACTATTGAACTAGAAGACATGATCTCACTCATGAAGTATTGGGACCGATTAAATTCCATACATGATCGTCTTGCTTTGGGAGCATGACAAGAATTTTTAGTTGTGATATATGCTTTTGGAAAGCATATGACCGATACAACTCCTAATTATTGAATGAGAAACTGATGATAAAAACCCTGGAGAAGATAATAAATATGATCTAAAACTTTAGGTTTATTCTAGGTCATCCAATATGCAAGATGTACGAGTATTAGGAATACTTTAGGGTGATATGATCGTAAACAATTGTATAACCATGATACTTCCATTCCGAGGGAGTGATGAAGTGGATTTGGATTTTACTGACTCCCCTTAGTAGACTAATAATTTGATCTTAATCTAAATGTTGGACATTAATTTGAGTGTTTGATGAATATTTATTCATTCACTTTTATTCCTTTATTTTGTTATTAAATCCTTAGATAAATGCATGTAAATATATCTAACCTGTACAATTTAATACACTGACTATTTTATGCAAATAGCACATAAAAACTCAAATACAAAATAAATGAATAAAGAAAAGAAAAAAGGAAGTATTGTAAATAATGACTGACCTTAAACCTTAAGACTAAATAAATATTGACTTGGTCGACAAGGCATAAAGTATGAGGAGATAATGGCAAATAAAAACAAACAAAAATAACACATGCACCTATAAACCCTAGGTGCCCACTAAACTTCACCTGTAACCATTCTTATACTATTTTATTATTCATTCTATATGCCTCAAATAAATAAATAATCAACATGAAACATGTTGATAAAAATACATAGAAAAATACAAAAGTAATTGCATATAAAAATAATGAATAACATGATTGGGACACACATATGAAAAAGCCACAAACAAAACTTCAATGATCAATATCTCCTCCATATGAATTCAAAGTTCACCAAACCTCACTTTATTGTTCTAAAAATAAATTATCTATTTAATGAAGGTGGTTTCATCAAAAATGAAATTAAGATATAAAAGTTAATTTTTTGGCCCTATTGTAATATATACATATACATTTTACTTATTTAATTCATTATTTATATTTTTACTCTTTTTTATATTTTTCAATACTTATAAATATTATTAAAAACATATTAAAATTATAATCTTAAAATAAAGACATTTAAAATACATCAAAATAAATAACACATTAAAATATATAAGTATAGTATACATATAATGTATACATCGGTAATTACTTAAGTGCATAAATGAAGTCATAAAATAAAATAAAAATATGTAAATATGTATTTAAGAGATTTTTACACCCATAACCCTAAGTAATTTCATAATTACATACATAACCCTGTGAAAAATCGCGAATTACACCTAGGACCCCCAAAAATACGCCGTTTTACATCCATAGTCCTCATTACCTTAGCTTGTTAACTCAACCAGACTACTAAGTTAATCTAACCAATCCAAGATCTAATGGCGGAAATTAACCAAAACTAAAAAGAAAAATAAAAAATACCCACTCCTCCCCTTCCTTCGGCACCCTGCCCTCCCCCACCCCCTGGCTACCGACTACCTTGCCCCTCCCCTCGCACGAGTCGCCCTTGCTTCCCCACCGACCTCCCCCTCCTCTTCCTCATCCCCTCGCACCTCCGACCACCTCCCCCTCCCCTCCCGTGAGCAAACCTCCCCCCATACTCAAGTTCTCGCCCCCTTCCTTCTCCCCTCGCGTCGCCGACCACCTCCCCATCACAATGGCTACCAAGCACTGGAGCCACGGATTCCGCACCGTTGCCGTCACCCCTGTAACTGACCAATGAAAGAAGATGCGGCAGGAGCTGGCATCAGAAGTCGTCAACAAGGGGACATTTCGTCCGTAGCATCACATTCGCATGGAGGAAGCAGACAACAACCTCATGTTAAGACAAAATCAAATGAGTATACATTATACATGCATATTGCCCACACTAACACAAGTAGTATTCTACTCCTCTCCTACGTACGTACCTCAGGTACATCTACCACCTCTATCGAGCCTCTGGCAGAAAGGCGACAATGGACGTGAGGTTGCTAGCGAGACAGTATGTTGGCAATGTGGTAAGGAGGATTCTATACAGGAGGAGGCACTTCGGGGAAGGACGGGAAGGGGGGTCCAGGTAAGGAGGAGGTGGAGCATGTAGAAGAAGCGTTTGATGTTCTAAGTTATGCATTTGTCGTATCTGATTACTTCATGTGTTTGAGGTGGCTCGACCTAGAAGGCCACGATATAATAGTTGATACATCCGCAATCAACTAACTGTTATAAAAGTTTTCTCCTTCACATAACCAAAGCGTCAACAAGAAACTCTTTTTATAGAGAATGTATATGTATCACATCAATCACCTACATATAGATATGATATTCTATAATGGAAAAATTTGAACCGATCAAGAGATGGTGAAGGCAACGGTGGACAACCCACCGAGAATTGCAGAGTGGGCACTGGAGGAGATACTGAAGGCTCCACACATCCTGAAGAAAGCCGTGGAGGGGTTGGACATGGTGATCGATAGGGAAAGGCTCATGCAGGAATATCAAACTTCCCCAACCTCAGGTACGTGAAGGCATGCACCCGCAAGGAAATTCGACTCTCCCTCGCACCACCATCCACATTCCCCTCCCTCCCTCCACCCCCGTGAGCAAACCCCCTCAATCTACTTCCCACCCCCTTCCTCCTCCCCTTCCTCGAGTAGTGAGCTCAGCCCAGTCACCTTCCCTCGGCTGCTTGCCGACACCTTCCAATGACCGCCTCATCGCTGTTGCGTGTGAACCCCCTCGCCAACGTCGTTGTTGAGTGGTAGAACTCCATCAACAGTCGGCCCCCTCCTCTAGGAAACCCCATCAATCTGCACAACCATGTAGCAATCCGACCCGACCTCGCCACCTCCAAACTGTAGACCTTTGTCAGCCCCTTTGCAACGCTCCACCGAGAACTTCTGGTCGCTCTGATGTGATTGTCACGGGCGGGCTTGTGGCTTCCATGTTCGTGATGATTCTGTTGTGCCGCAGTCCAACAGTCCCTGCCCCCTATGTCTGTAATATTGTTTCTTAGATTTTTTATACCAATGGCATACTTTGTAAATGTGATATGTTTTAAGGGTAAAATTGTCAACATGTAACTTTTTTCTATGAGAGTTAGCGAAGAAAATAGATGGAAAGTAACATAGAGAGTTAAACATTTTTAGGGGCCTAGGTGTAATTTGAGATTTTGTATGATTATGAATGTAATTACAATATTACTCAGGGTTATAGGTGTAATAATCTATGTATTTAATTATATTATAAATATATAAAGTATGTACACATAATAATAATATTTGAAATACAAAATAAAAATAAAATACATAATACATAGGTTTATACCTATGATTACACTTGTAAAAATTAACCTATATTAAATAAGCTGATAAAAATAAATAAAACCACCTAAATAGTACATAAAATAAGAAACAACTATCATATTTTAAAAATTATTTAATAAAATTATGTTCCACTTAATTTTCCTTTTCTTCCTATTTTTATTTCTTTTGTATCTTTTAGCGGCTGACATAGACCGATGACAAGGTGGAATATTGACCTGGGTTAACTAACCCGCCCCTCTTGGACCGGTCCATGCTATGTGTTTAAACCTTTTCGCAAAATTTTGAGGCTTGAATCAAACCCAATCTCTGTTCAAATCCTTCATGAAAAATCTTCGTGGAATCATCAGCTTTTACATAAATTAAAGAGTTACCCAAGTCAACCTTTGATTCGCGTGAAAACCCTAATCGAAGATCCTCTCCTGAGCAACCTCGTATATATTTCCTCCTTTGCCCCTTTTTAAAAACTAATCCTTTCTACTCGATTTTTCTATCCAAAAATCATCAACAGAGCTTGCCCCTCGATGAGAGTGAGTGGAGTCTCCAGATTTGCAGTTCGGAGGAGCAGAGGAAGCGATTCACCATCACCAGAGACCTTCTCCAATTGGTTTTGCTCCCAGCCATTCCAGGTAGGTGTGCTTCCTTTTTCTTTGTCTTATCAATTCTTAGGAGTGCCAGTAGCTTAGATTTGCATTTTATTTCATTTGATTTCGTCTATTTTATCCTAAAATCAAATATCGCAGTTCGTCAGAGATCTGAACTCCAGCTTTGGTTCCTCATGTTCCGACCGTTGACTTAAACGCCAACCATACTAACTTCTTCTCCTTGTGCTTCTATATCTTACAACCCATCATTCCACCCTGTTCTTTCTCAGATCACGTCCACTTGATCTTCTCCTCCGTCGTTCATCTGAAATTGATTCATCTTCCATTCATCCCCCAATTTTATTCACCATTGGGTCGAGGGACTTCATCCTCGATCCTTGAAGCTATTAATGCAAGAAGTAACTTTCTTTTAGGATCGAATCAACTTGACCAAGCAACTTCAACAGCTCAAGCTCCTCTGACCCTCTAGACTTCCTCTAATGAGGTCTGGACCTTTTTAAGGCATCTCCCCATTGCGGAATCACTCCAGGAAACATTTTGAGTATCTCAACAATTCCAGAGATCAATAATATCGCACAGGAGGCTCGATTGAAGTCCATATCCAAGTTGTTCTTGAGTTGTTCTTCCAGAGCAACTCAAAGCTGTTGAATCAAGCGGCGAGCTTCCGGTGTACAACAATCGTCGATCACACGCCCAAGGATCGTCAGATCTGAGGGCGGGATCTAATCTCCACCCTCCATCATTGAAGCATCATCGGCCATTGAGGAGGCGCCATGTGTAATCATCTACCTCATCCGTTAGCGCACATTTAGGGGTATTTTTCAACATAACCTCCCTCACTTTTTTGTATATATTGTCTAATCTATAAATTTTCATTTCCCTTTGTAATATTTTTATAATATTTGCACTAAGGATCATGAGTTTCCTATTATTTGCACTATATTCCAATTCCTTGTCACCTCACGTACCTCTGCATATGATGGGCGGGTATTTTTCACAGACCCCCTTTTAAATTTTGTGTTATTATTTGGTTTAGAAACTTCGAATCTAATTATAACATATGTTGAAAAATTTGCATACTTGACCATGTTATTCTACTTATTTGCATTTATACCCCTGCTAGCATGTATTATATTTTTTATGCAAAAATTGGATGAATAACCCAGGACTTCTTTAAAGTGTTATTAAATGATCTGAAACTTCTTCAAAATTGTATCTAGGTCCATGTTTTTCTTATTTATTTTGTACTTTATTTTAATGATTAAAAATACCATTTTACATATAATAATAGGGAAATCATCTTAATGCCTGGAATCATATTTTCTCACACATATTTTTCTCACGGCAATTAAAATTATTTTCCTATTTATACAAAATAAAAAAATTGCATTTCCTAATGTCTAGCATTTTGAAATCCCTAAAAAATCCAAAAAAAATTGAAAAAATTTAAAAAAATCATGTTTGTTTATTAAGATATTTTATTCAAATATTTTTGCAAAAAATTAATTAATCATAAAATACATAAACCCTTATATAAGTTCCTAAAATTCACAGGAAAAAACACAAAAATAAGTTTTAAGTTTTTGTTTTTTTTATTATCTAGTATTTGGGAAAATTTGAATTGACCTTCAATCTAATTTGATAGATATTTATTAAGCCCATTTCAAGTTCTTGAATTTTCAATTTTATTTTATTTTGTATTTAGTAATTTAAAAAACCATAAAAATTCTTAAAAAATACCAAAAAATGAGTTTATAAACCCCCAAAATATTTTATTTCTGAACTTTTGAGTTTAAAATTATGTTTCAAAAATCCAGAACACTTCATTTTTATTCCTTACATATAGTGTGTTTATTATCTATATTAAATTGTATTTCATTTCCAAAATTGAAAAAATAAAATTTAAAAAATTAAAAACAAAAAACATATAAATTAAAAAACCCACAAAAATATTTAAAAATATAAAAATCCCTAAGTAGTCTATTCAATTTCCTACTCTACCGTATGCTTCTCTGTCGTTCGATCCCTACTACTTGTTACTATACACATATTTATATGTTTAATAAATTTGTGCCCACTCAATTTTATTGCTTAATCATTATTCTAGGTTTATTGTTGGAACTATCATGTGGGATTGGGTGTCGACTGCGTAGAGAAAGCACCTGATGCATCGATTGTCGGATCTAACTTGTCTGACACCGCAGGCCCCCCAAGATTGGATTCGGTACTCTACCCCCCTTGCTTTTTCAAATGACGTTGTTGCTGGGGAGCATCAGTTTGTAGAGCATAGAGTAGAAGCCTTATCTTGTTTTGCCACTATTCACTCTATTGTCTATTCCTTTTTCTTGAGGAAGATTTTCCTTTAAGATTCGATGCACCTAAGAGTCGTGGAGAGTGATGGTTCTTTGCCCACCAATAGGAGAGAGTAGCAGAGGAGACAAGAAGCCGTTCATACTTCTCTTAGTATATATTTAATATAATTTTGTTTGAGAGATCTATTTAAATTAATTTGTAATAATACAGGACCCAAACACTTGAATAGTAGACTTTCACAAGTCCATTTCATCAGGTGATTATTCACCCAGGGGGACTTGACCGGTTTTCTACATTTCATCGACTTCTATCTTTATTTCTCCCCATTTTCCTCTTCTTTTTATTTATTTTCCGTGATTTGTGTTTCCCATCTTATCTTTATTTTACGTCTTGTGAATTGAGTCCTTAGATTTTAGGAGTGGATGTTCGATTAATTAGGTCCAAAGTCCTAATATCATTCTTGTACATATAGTCTCACACTTGGATCTAGTCAAATTGAATAAGTTACTCACGATAATAGAAGCTCATGTCTTGGGGTGATTTCGTCGTTGCATCGCATCTAGTATAGTTTTAAAAAATTTTGTATTGCATCCCACATGGAGAGAGATGTGAATCATTGTGAGTCTTTTGACTGAGCATCGCATCATGATTTTCCGATTTGCATTACTTTTCTCATCTTCTCCCTCTAATTTTGCTCACATAGACCAAGCAAAGAGTTGATATCATTAGACCTCTTGCATGAAAAACTCAAAAAAGTGAAAATCAGAAAAAAATAAAAAAGGGGGCTGCTAAGAAAACCTTGACCTAATTAAAATTGATTAATCAAACTTCATTATATTGGGTTCACAACACCCTCATTGTATTCGGGTACCTTTCAGACGGAGCAAGGCACGATCCTTAAGGAATAAAGACCAAATCTCAGTCTGGGTATTACCTTGTGTATCACCTGGATTCATGAAAGTATTGACGCTTCTATTGTACGTGGAAGAGCAGGGATTTGTCTGCTTGCAGACTTAGTCTGAAGTATTGAGCATAGGCCATCCCTTCACGGGATGTCTATCTCATCTTTCTACATTCGAGCAGGGCATTGTATACTTGCGAACTTGGTTCTAAAGTATTGGATTCGCCTATCAGTTTCCTCTGCTACTTCTTGGGTTGAGTAGTGGTCCAGATCTGATAACAATGACCTTTTAAAGGTATAGGATACCTGTTACAAAGCAGTGGAAAGTACACAACAATTATCAGGTCAGTACTATCTCCCATATAGGATTAGCCGTTAAGGACTAAGTTTGGTAAGATTGCATGATACAAACAAATAAAAATGATAAGATACCGAACTCTTACCGCTCATTGTGTTGAGTTGGTAAATCTACCCTTGTTGTGAGGTTCGGTTGATTAGTTTAAAGCAGGTCAAGATAAAAAATACTTTACCTTTGCACCTTTCTATCTCACACCTCTTTTCTCACTTCTATTTCTTCATTGTTCATTTTTTAGCCTTTTCTTCTCAATTCCTCTTGAAATTTTCACCTTTATCCACCCACTCGTCATCACTTCCTTTGTGTCTCAAGATATCGCATCCATGATGGCTTTGTTCAGATTTTACAAACACACATCGATTCCCAGGTGTCAACATCTTCAATAATATGGGGGTAATCATCAAGGACCTAGTTTGGATCTTGCAGACTTCTCTATGGACTCCTCAATCTTCATACAATTCGAAGATCTAGATGAATCTTGACTCGATTTCCCTCATTTTCCAGTTCTCTTTTTCCTATAAGTCATTTAGTCGAGAATGACTCTTATCTCGAACTTGCTCCTTCCTTTTCAAGTATTGATTGGATTCTATTTCCAAATGCATATTCAACATCCAATTAGGAGCCTGAGTTACAGTTAGACATTGAGATAGATCCAAAGAAACAAGATAAAGGGTCAAGTTCGGATGATGTAGTAGATGGGAATGAAGTCAACACACAATCGCTAGCCGCAATTCAAGCTATCCAACAATAGTTGACAGATTGGGCTCTCACCCGTGTTACCTTCATTGAAATGCTCAATGAGCCGAGGAGGGATTGAGAACATCGAGGAGTAGAGGATAAAGAACAACATTGTGGGAATGAGGATGTGTAGCCTATAGGAAACCATGGAGGAGGAAATGAGAGAGGAGGACCGCCCAATCTATTTTTGGAAGAAACTTACAACCTTGGTGCAAGTAAGGTTACGGAGTGGATCAGAATACCTACAATCCACAAACACTTTGAGTTAAAGATATCATTGCTCCCTCTCTTGTCGATCTTCCATGGAAATACCATTGAGGAGCCCTACATACACCTATAGTAGTTCAACAAGATCTTTAGCACTGTGCACTACCTTAACATTCTAAGAGGTAATAAAGATGATCGCCTTCCCTTCCAACCTTCAAGATAAGGCTTATACCGAATCAATCACTAGGGCAAGGTGGTGGTGATTTGGGAAGAACTTAAATCAGCCTTCATGTACAAATATCATCCCCTGGGTTGTCTAAACAAAATGTGAGCATTCATATCTACATTCTTTCAAATGTTCCACGAACTATTTCATGAGGCATGGGAAAGACTCAAAGATCTTATGGAGAAGTGCTCCCATCATGATTTGTTGAAGACCAGTTCGGTCTAGAATTTCTTTGGGGGCTCTCACAAAGAAAACAAATGACTTGTGGATGTTGTGTGCGGTCGATTGTAATTTAACAAGGATGAAGACGTCGTAGGGCAAATCATAGGAGATGGTTGAGGGATCAACCTATCTATCTTTGTCTCAGGTATATTAGAAAGTCTCATCGAACCTACAGAAGCCTGTGAATGTGGCATCGTACCATGAAGAAGAGAGACACGAGTTCCGATTTCAGCATTATCAGGAACCATCTCTCTAAAGTTCATATTATTGGGAAGTGATCACAAGATCTTGACAAATTAAATGTGATGGAACAAAGAACCAAGTCGCTGGACAAGCTCGATCAAATTTCAAATCAACTTGAGATCCTGGTGTGCACCATCCATGCCTGCCAGTCTGTGAAGGAACCAGCCGAGCATTCTGCTTAACTAAAGGAACAACTCTATCAATAGAATCAAGGAGCACCCCAACAGTGTAGGACTTGTATTACATGCAGATACCCAATCAAGGATCATGACAACATCTGTAGATGGTTGTGTACCATCCAAAACCCCAAGCTCATACGGAGCCTTTCTATCCACCACATCCATAAATTCAAGTGGTGAATGATGCATGGGGAAATGAACAATCACTGACCCATCTTGGATGACAACCTCATGGTCAGAATTCAACTATATGACCATTCAACCCAAAGTAGGGTGGATGGAATTTCCAGATGCACCAAGCTCACTAGTCTTCACACTAAGGTCACACATGGAGTCTGCAGTACCAGCAGCAACCAGCAGCATCTAGCATACTGACAACAATATCATCGATAACAATCAGTTTCTCAATATCAGAATCAATTCTCTTCTCCTCGTTATTAACAACAACCATATCCTCCTCATCTTTATGAACCCTATCGGTAGTAGCAACACTACCAGCATCCTTAGTTCCCACGGATTGCCAAACCTTTAGAAGAATCTTCAGTTAAACCCACTTCGGATTGCTTGGCTCAACTGATCAAGAACATGAATAAGATGAGTCAGAAGCTGGATGACCTCATTACCGCAATGACAATCATTTCTGTGCAAGTTGAGTCATTTCTGTGCAAGTTGAGGCAAACCCCAACAACTTCCATTGAAAGGAGCAGGTGGACCGTAGTACTACACCACCTCCTAAGTTAGGTATAAATTCATTTATGTTATCTAATGTTGTTAATCTTAGGAGTGGTAGGACACTACATCTGACTACTACAACAAAGGGGGAAAATAAAGCTTTTATTAGTGAATCTTCATCATCCTCTACCGATCTCGCATATAGTTTTGGGATCAAGGAAGAAGGAGCAACACACCCCCAGAAAAAACAAAAAAGTGAAGAAAATAAAAAAGAATCAAGCAATAACATCCAAGACCGAGTCTATGCAGCCAAAGGAGATGCTAAAATCAACAACCGATCCCATACAAGCCGACACGGCTGAATTTTCTACTTCCATTTTTCCTTATGTTGTGGATGATTATACCATGCTTGATCATCTATTTGTACAAAAGATCACTTATTTGAATAGAAATTCTATTTTTGATGACACTCGCATCCCATTTCCTGATGTATTGAAAAAAAAAATAAATGTTGACAACAATCTTATTATGAAGTTATTACAAAATATAACACTGAAAATGCCATTACTAAAAGACATGGAGTACATATCTGTGATAAAGAAATGACTAAATGAGGCATGTACAACCAAGCATCGCAAGAGAGGATGCGAGAAACCAATAAAGCACATTCTTACCATGGCGACTATCAATGGTATCGACAACTCCCAAACAAAAAGAAGGATATGGGAGCACCTCTCATTAGATGTGAGATATTTAAACAAGAGTTTGAAAGAACATTTTTGAAAATGGATAATATATGAATTTGATGCCTACGTCACTAATCAAAGAATTTTGGTTGGGACCGCTGAAATCAATAAGAATGATTCTGCAATTTGTAGACACATCAGTGAATCAATGAATGGGCATTTTGGAGGATGTCATCATCATAATCCAAGGGATGAAGTTCCCTATGGACTTCATTGTTCTAGATATGGATACCTTGATACCCTTGTTTCATACCACGATCATATTGGGACAGTCGTTCCGTCGAACTACCGAAACAGTGGTTGATTATGGTACTAGAAAGATCACCTTTCGCTCGAGCAATAATAAGGTCTAGATTGAAATGATCCAAGTACCAAAGTTCATAGAATCCATATCATATAAGAGTGAGCAGATTTTAAAAGAAACAGAAGACTATGATTTTCTACTAGAAATCAAAGACAACACCATTCTTGGATGATAATGAAATCTAGGAGTTCCTCTCCAGTGAGGAGTACCTGAAAAGTACACTCGAATTTTCCTCGGTACTTGAGGATGAGGTCCTTACTGATGGGATGACTAAAGTGAATCCATCTCCATTAGAGTAAGATGAATTCCTTCCAGATATTTTTGATGTGTTGCATTCTGAGCCATAAACAATAGAGGTAGACAACATACAATTAGGAGCTTACACCGACCACAGTTGTTGAAGTCATCACAGAACCGATCTAGACCCCTCTAGAGCTAAAACCATTACCCTCATTGATAAAGAACGCTTTCCTTGCGAGTGAGCGGAACTTGTTCTTGATCACCATCAATTCTCAGCCGGTCAAGAATCTCGCTTGCTCTAGGTTCTAGAAAGAAACCTCATGGCAATTAGTTGGAAGATAACCAATCTCCATGGGATAAACCCTTCATTGTGCTCGCACCATATTTACTTGGAAGAAGATAACATCCCTTCCCATGTATTCCAGCATCGACCAAACCCAAACCTCTAGGAGGTCGTGATGAAAGGAATTACGAAGTGGTGCAAATCTATCCCATCTCGGACTTAAAATGGGTAAGTCCATTATATGTGGTTCATAAGAAATATGGAATCACTATCACAATGAATGAAAAAGGAGAGAATATTCTGACCAGAATGCCTACACCTTGGCGCGTCTGTGTTGATTACAGATGCATGAACCTAGAGATAAAAAAAAGATCACTTCCCTTTGTAGTTCATTGATCAAATCATCGAAACACTTGTTGTGAAGGATACTTCTGTTTCTTGGATGGGTACTTCATAACTTGGGGTTTTCAAGCAGGTCTAAAATGTACCCTCACGGAGTGCGAGGATAAGTTGTTGCTGAGGCGACCCACAAGAAATCCCCTAACCCACAAATGAATATAGCAATGTAAAGCAAACATGTGGAGTTAAATTTTATTACAACTCTACAACAAATGTGTATAGTGTGTAAGCATTTGTAGAGGTCGAACTCAGGGAGCAAATGGTAGATTGTGCAAATAAATGCAAAACTTGTCCTTTTCTCTTGTCCATTTATTATCTTTTTGTGTGAGTTTTAATTTCTATTTTTATGGAATTTTAAATTTTATATATTTTTTAAGTTTTTCTTAAATTTATAGTTTTCAATTTCACTTTATATTTTTGATTTTTAATTTCCTTTTTCTTAAATATATAATATTAAATATACATAACTATATATACAAGGAAGGATAATATAATCATAACTACTTCTACAAATAATTAAAATACATGAAATGGAATGTTTTTGGATTTTATATAATTTTCTAATGTTTTTGCGATTTTTATGAAAATTTTACATATTTTTTATGTATTTTAAAGTAAAAAATATCCCAAAATAGTGATTAAATAAATAGGCAAAATTTATTTGAAGATTAAAAATAGTAGATTAAGTTCAAAATTCTTGATAAATCTGTGATTCATAGCCTTTATTCATTCATTTTGGCAAAAATGCATGGTAAAATGCATGTAAATAACCAGTAATTCCAACTAATTATCATTCTAATAGTTAATGTTAATATTATATATTTAACATTATTTTATCCAAAATGAAATAATAAAGATAAAAAGGAAAATAAAAGAAAAGAAGGCTGTAGATATAAAATAAATAAAGACTGCTCCTAACCCCGAGACCATGTCAATATTGATGTGGTCGACAAAATAAATAAGTCGGAGGAGATAAGGATCATAACTTATGAAAATATCTAGAAAACCAAGATCAAAAATTTAATTTATCCATTTTCCACCTTATAAATATTTCACCTATTTTATATATCACTTAGAAAATTTCAAACCAAAATACCTTCTTTACAAAAGTTGCTCATAAAAATATATTATTTTATAAAAAATATCAGAAAAATATTTCGACAGAAAAATAAAATATCACAATGAACCACAAAAGCCGACTTTAGAGGTTCATAACTATTTAAAGAAAATTCCAAATGGACCAAACACACTTTCAAACTTTGTTTTATACTTATTACTATTTATTAAAAATATTCGAAGAAAACAGTTGAGTTTGGGCGCTTGAACCCTGTTTTTTATATGTAATATATGTAGAAACTTTCCTTATTTTTAATTAATTAATGATGAATCCACATTTCATCGTCTTTATTCTATCATTTTGGCCTCAAAAACCTTGGCAAATGCATGTAAATTCCCTTAATTCATACATTTTAGCATCCGTGCATGTGTGTATAAATAGTGTATAAAATACAGTTCTTAAAGCCAAAATTACAGAATGAAAAAAAGAAAAGAAAAAGAATAAAATATTGTAAATATTTTATGATCCCAAACCCCGAGACCTAGGCATCTCGATGAATAGGTCGACAAGGAATAAAGTAGGGGGAGATAAGGGTCAAAATACAATAAAAATTCACTTTCATTTTATTCATTCTTTATTCATTTTGAGACCTATTTTTGGTTCCACTTTTTATACTTCAGATAAAGAAACTTTGTACATGAAAGTTGTAGATAATTAAATAAAACAAATTACAAAATTTACTTTACTAAAAAATAATGTACAGATACCAAGTCATGATCTGAATAAGATTCCAAAATCCCAACTTCCCAGACCTGTATCTCTCAAATAAAAATTCAAAAAGTATCAAACTCACCTTTAATTGTATATAATTTTAAATAAGCTATTTAATGGAGGTGGTTTCATATTTTGCGGAGCTACGGCTTGGAAATTGAGTTTTGGACCCCTATAGTATACCTATACTGATTAAAATACTCATTTTATTTACTATTCATTATTTCCATGATTTTGTATTTTTGTAAATTTATATATATTATTTATAGTATGTGTGTATATTAAAAAAATACTAAAAGAAACATTAAAATAAATTACTAGTATTTCATACCTAGGTAAAATACATATACTTATACCTATAATAACACCCTTAATTTATTAAGTGTACAAAACACACCAAAAAAATAAAATAAAAATATTTTACATACCTAAAAATAAGTTTTAAATTTATAAAATAATAAACAAAATAATATAATCAAATAAAAAACAAAAATAAAATATTAAAATATATAGATACATGTACCTATAGGCTTAAAAAGGAAAATTGTATTTTTATACCTCAGAAAAACAAATAAAAATCACCATAAAATTCTTTTTAAAATAAGGAATATTTTTTATTTTATAACATAAAATTAATAAAATCATTTACTATTTTATTTCGAATTTTCAAGTAATTTTGACCAGCATTTTTTGGTTGGTCCACGTGGACCAACCAGCGTCGGTCATTGGTTGACCTCGGTCAACTCCCTGACCGAGGCCTGCCAATCTTCTGACAGCGTGATTTTGGCCCGATTTCGCCCATTTTTCGAGCCAAACCCCTTCATCCTCCTCCGTTGATTCCTTCTTGGAAATTCGTCCCTGATCACCACTAAGCCACACCATGCATCCAGATCACACCATATCTTCATCATGCACGTGCTCTTGCTCCCAAAATCACGCCATCACCATGTACTTAACAGACCCGCCACCTTCGAGCTCAAGTTTGAACCCCTTGCATGCCGCTTTCTCCCCACCTACTGTGCTCCAGAGATAGAGGGAGGTGACAGATTCACATTCCAAGCTTCAGGAGGGTCGAGGAAGGGCCGAGGCGGCTCCACCATCTCCGCCGACCACCGACGTCGAGGTTCTTCTCCTCTTTCTTCCGGCCATCGAGGTACCCCCTCTTCCTTCTTCCTTTTCCCCTTTTCGTAGTCCCTGTAGTTGTAGGAGTAGTTTAGATAGCTTAGATTCCCTCGTCGATCCATATCTCGTGGTCCATCGATCCGTCGCCGGGGCGCACCTCCGGTCAAATTCCCTCCGCCTACATCCGACCACCTTCGCACTCCGTGGGTCCAGGCAGTTTGCCCTGGACACTCTCTCTCGTTTTTGCAGGTCAAAGCGTCTTGAATAGAGCCTGGATCTCATTTTTGAGCTTCGCCGGAGATACCTAGAGCTCTAAGCTCTGCCGCCTTCGCGCCAACGCCACAGAGCTTCTCCGACGACGCTGAGCCCTCCAGCACATAAAGAGACCTCCCATGAGCGCCCTGACCGATTTTGAGCCCGAAGCATCGCCGGATGCCCGAGATCTAGCTCGGGGAAGTTCGCCTCGTCGACGTTCTTCCCCGTTCTTCCTCGTTGCCTCTCCGCCGTCCGATCCGATTGCCGCCCCAGTTCGATCCTCCATCGTTGGATCTCCCCCGTTCACCGTTGTTCGATCAAGACCCAGGATCTAATCCTGGCCTCTCATCTGTGAAGGGGTATCGGCCGTTCACGACTCGCCACGTGTCAAGAAGAAGATATCAGCCGTTGGATCGCCAGGCGTTGGGTATTTTGCACCAACACCCTCGCTTATTTTTTGTATTTAAAATTAGTCCATAAACTTTCAGGCAAAGTTTAAATATTTCTATAATATTTGCATCTAGAACCCCATGCTTTTAATATTTGCATTTAGGTCCTATCCATGTCACCTCACGTGATCCGTGCACGTGGGGTGGTGGGCATTTTGCGAGGACCCCCCTAGGGTTTGTGTATTTCAGTTCAGTCCAGAAACTTTTTAATTCAGTTGTAATGTTTTGGTATGATTGCATGTTAGCTCCTGGAACTTTGTAAAATTACAAAATACCCCTGCTAGGTCACGTGCCCCGTGCGTGTGAGTTTGGCAATTTTGCAGAGACCCCCTCTAGGTTTGGGTATTTATATTTACTCCAAAAATTGTGTTTAACGTTATATATTTTTGGAAAATTTGCAAGTAGGCCCTTGGACTTCTATGTATTTACATTTATGCCCTTGCTAGTATTGTATTTTTGCTTGGATGTTTGCATTTATTCCATGCATCATTTTAACTTGAAAAATTACCAAAAAATACCATAAGCTCTTGGTTCATTATAGTTTAATGCCATATTTTTAGTTTGCATTTTTATTGCATTTTCATATTTATAAAAAAAATCAAATATACATATTTTCATCCCTGTTTGCATTGAAAAATTCATAAAAATTTAAAAAAGTCTTTGAAAAAATACGAAAAAAATTATATTTTGTGTGTTTTAGCTTATTTCAACTTCTATCCAAAAGTCATTAAAAATATCCAAAAGGAAAACTCCTAAAAATTTTAAAACCCCTAAAATCTTCGTAAAAATCTTAAAAATTCTGCAAAATCCTAAAAATACAATTCTAGTTTCTGAAGTTTCCCCTTTTCATTGTCTTTTACTTAAATTTAATTTGAGGGATTTTGGACACTGTTTGATATATTTCATCCTCATTTTAATTTCGGCCAGCAACTTATCTCACTGTTTACTAGTATTTTTCATTTAAAAATACCAAAAAAAAATTAGGAAAAATCTAGAAAAATCACAAAAACATTAGAAAAATATAAAAATCACAGAAACATTCCACTCCTTGTATTGTGAGCATTTTTCCCTATCTTTATCGTTCTCTTATCTCTAGTGTATATATATTCCTTATATACATTATATCTTTATTAAAAGAAAAAGAAAATACAAAAATACAAAATAAAAAAAGAAATACAAAATCAGTAAATTAAAAATCAAAATATAAAATTATAAAATTAAAAAAATTAAATAAAAAATATAAAATCAAAAACCCCACAAAAACATAGCACTTGTAGGCATTTGGTCACTTTCACATTTTGAGCATTTTTGCATCGTTCTACCTGTTTGCTCCCTGTGTTCGACCTCTACACATACTTGCACCTATACACATCTTGTTGTAGAGTTATAATAAAGTTTAACTCCATACATTTACTTTCATTGCTTGAATTACTTGTTGTGGATTAATTGTTGATTGAATAGGATTTAGTGTGGTTAATCAGCGACTGAGTTCCCGCCTTGTGTGGAACTTAAGACCAGCGATCTCCGCGTTCATCAATTAACTACAAACCCAATTAACTTAATTTCTTTTCCAAAAATCATCTAAAAATGTATACAAAAATACAGAAATATAAGTAAGTGAAAATACCAATAAAATCTGAAGCCACAAAGCCGCTATCTAAATCTTCCATACCTCATAACTCAACCATATGAAGTATGAATTGGAAAACTTAGTCTTAAAATTTCTAATATTTAATGATCTATAAAATGACATTAATTTCTCTAAAATTAGAATTAATATGAGAAAAGTGGGTTTCGAGACTGTATTGGTATATTGTACAATGTCTCGTAACTTATATTGGTATTTTGTACCTTCTTATTAAAGTAAAAAAATAATTAAATAATTATTAATTTAATTATTATTTAATTACTTATTAAATAATGTAATCATTTAATTATATACTTAATTATTTAGTACATTATTTAAATTAATTCTTAAATTAACTACGTAATTACCCATTTAATTATATCTTAATTAATTAATTCAACTTATTTATTAAAATAACCTATTATTAAATATATTAATTAATTTTAATTTATCTCTCCTCCTTTCCACTTTCCCCCTCCAGTCTTCTTCCTCCCTGTTTCCTCCCCACGCACACCTCCTGCCGATGCCCTCTCTTCGTCGTTCAACCACCCAACGGCCGGGCGTTCACCAACAACCCTGTTTCCCATCCTCTGATGACAGTGACACCATCTGCCAATGGTGACACTATCCACTGGCATGCTATGCAAGCATCCTCCCTTATATATAGCAGGCGAATCCCCAAATCGCCATTATCCACCATTTTTCTGTGAGCTTTCAGTTCTGATGAGAGGTCTCGAGGTGATAGCTCTAATTTTCCTCCGTCATTGAGCGAGGATGAGCAAGGAGAGAAGGTGCGATCCTCCTCCGATGAGCGACTCTGCCAGGCACGAGCTTGAGCCTCCGACACTGTCGTGCCATCGAGGCAACGACCCCGAGGTGGCTTCCATCTCCAGCACAGGAACGACAACACATCTTCCTATATTTGCATTCCAGATTAGTCTCTTCTCTATCCCTTCTCTCATATCCTCCTCTGTTCTCTTCTCAATCTCTTTGTTCTCCTCTGTTTTCTCTGCAATTTCATAAAAAATCACCACGTTCACATCCACCTTCAAAACCACCTTCCAATTCCTATTCTACCATTCAAACCTGATCAATTTCGATCTCAACAGCAATCGGAGCTCTACTCCTTCTTCCATCACCTTCGACGTCGAGTGAGCATCATGATTTGGAGGTAGAGCATACGATCATCATGCGAGCATCATTGAAGCACATGAGAAGGAGATCGAGTACATCATAGAAACTAAAGATTCATTCGATCTCTACCACACTGAGCTTTTGTTCTCCGCATTGAGTATTTGATCGAAGAGATTACCATTTGAAGATGTCGACTCATCCAGATATTTACCCCTCTAGTCGCTCGATAACGAAGAACAATCGTGAAAACCGCCTTCATCGCCATGAGAGAGAATCGCCTCAGAAAAAAAAAACACCCGCAAATTAACAAAAGGGAGAACAAACATCGCACATGAATCAGAGATTTGCTTTGACTTCTGATGAGAAATCAAAACGAAGACCGCTGAAAGATACAAAAGGGGGAAGAACCATATCCTAACGTCCGGAATGTAGGAGCCTTACTATCATTTCTGATCATAAGGTGCAGATCAAGCCATCCGCTGCACTAGATTGTAAGTCAACCGTAGGATATCCACGAATTGACGGCCCCGTGATAGGCCACGCGCCGACTACATTTGCGCAAAGCTGCCCCCGACGCTTAAGAGTCTCACATGCGTTGCATGTGAGGCATTGATTTTTTCAGGCATTTTGCATTTAGACCCCCAAATCTCCTCTATTTTAAGCACAAGTCCTCTACATCTATTATTACGTGCAGGCACACGTGTCTGGACAATGTTGCGTAGGAGCCCTTCGAACTCCGGTATATAATGAGCAAGTACATGAACAATCACGTGATCTGCACAAAAAGTCTCTGGAGTTTTTGCACATCTATCCTCGTCATTTCTATTTATTTTACGCACATACTCTGTTGTTTCGGTTTGTTATTTTATATCTCTGCATCTCTATAATCTTTATACTACATACTAAATAAAATAGAAATAAGAAAAATAATAAAAATAAATAAAACTACCTTATACTATACTAAATACACAGTTTTTTTAAAAAATATTTTCTAACATTTAACAAATCATTAAAAATACTAGAAAATATAATAAAAATAAAAAATCATAAAAAAGATAAAACCCCTTTAAAAATCCTATAAAAATGAACTACAGAATATTTTATATATTTTACATTTTAAAACTAAAATAAAATAAAAATCGAATAATAAAACTGATAAAAAATATAAAATACAAAAAACTTTGAAAAATTGCAACTAAATAAATAAAAATCACATAAAAATGCACAAAATATCATTTTAAAGATAATTTTACCTGCTTTGTAATAACAATAAAATAAAAATATTTAATACAGTTTACTATCTTAAAAATCGAAAAGAAAAATCTGTTTTCTGTAAAATTTGAATTTTTCAATATTAAAAATGACTCATAATCCATAATAATCCTAAAAATGTCTAAAAACGATTCATAAAAATAGGAAGTAAAAACTAGAAAATACTTAAAATTCACAGAAATATATTGAATTCATAAAAAATTACATAAAAATCTAGAAAAATTCTTAAAAAAACTAATAAAAATTAGAGAACCGTTTACCTTAATATCTACTGTTTAATCCTAATTACCAACAATTTGACTCCTTGAGTTCAACACTCCTGTACTTTATCATTATACATCAAAATTTATGAGTATAAATAAATAAAATAAAAAGATTAACTAAAAATTAATCTTTTCTTGTAAAATCCACTTATCATTACAACGATAGTTGTCTACTTCAGACGACTCGGTCGATGTGTTTTTAGATGACACCATTGTCGAGGAGGCAACACTTGGGTAGACCATAGACTTAGGTTTATGGTTCTTCTTTTTTTCATCTTCTTATTTTTTCTAACCTCATGGTTTATTGTTTCTTATTTGTACAACACAGGTTGAGCCACACAATTGAGAACCGAGAAACCACATTTTTTTCTTTCTTGTGACTCTTTGTAAGAAAATATAAAAAAAATCAAGGGCACTTGCCCATTTTTTTGTTTTCATAGAAGGGGCCCCGTAAGGTCATTCTGACTTGTACCTTCCCTCCCTCTCTTTCTCGGGGTCTGGTTCACTGAGTACCGTACACTTGGGGGAGCAAGGCACCCACCGCGGTTTTCTCGCTTCGCGATTTTTCTCGAGGGTTTTTCACGACTTTTCGTGGCTAGGTGCTTTCTTAGGTTTTTCGATTTTCCTTTGACTGTGCTCCGTAGGTAGACTTAGGATGTACAACTTAAATGTTTGTTTGATCACCTAGGTCAAAAAAGAAAAAAAATCATTAGAAGATTCTCTGAAAATATTCAAAAAAGTGATAACTGAAAAGTTAAAATAGGGACAACTAATTTTATCTGACTTTAAAATTAAACGTAAAGGACTCCACTTTTTTTGGGAGAGCAATCCCCATTGAATGAATTGTAGGTACTCTCCAGATCTGTGAGTGAGAAACACCCCTTAAGGTAGAGCCAGAGTCTGTATTTCTTTCGGGATACTACTGAGTTCATGCATTTACCACTTGCTCTTCAGTAGGGACTGCCATGTAGTCAAAAACGGTTCGGGTTTCCTTAACAGAGTGTGAGGTTTAAAGGACACTGTATAAGGTTCCATCCTCAAGTAACATGGGTAGTCATAAACGGTCCGTACTTACTCCCATAGTGCTGAGAATAGGTGATTTCTTGTAATAACTCGGGACAATATTCTAGGGAAGTCTGAAGCACCTATCAACTCGCTAATCTATGAGAAGACTTGTTGCCAAAATAACTCTAAAATTGAAAAAAAATAAACCGATCGAATTTTTCCGGTCATCACCGGGGTTGAGTTGGTGAATCCAGGGTTTACCTTATGTTTTATTTTTGTGCGAGTCCAATCTTTCAGATATAGAATCATATTACCTGTCTCATCACGATGATGGGTAGGTGGTCTCTTAGGCCGACTCTTACGACACCGTTCCACGCACACCTTCCCGTCCACCTAGGTCGGTTGAAGAGAACCCTCTCTTTGAACCTGAGTTGACTCAATCTCTTCTTTAAATATCTTCCCCTAGGTTGGTTCACGAGAACCTCCTATTTGAGTCGGATTTGGGACATCTTCCCTCTTCCAGATGTAACCTTAACCCTGGAGGCTTCTCTCAATCACTTTGTTCTTCTTGACCTCCGATGACCATTACATAGTTATATATATATAGACTTATCATAATCAGACGTGGATGCATTCTCCTTTCTAGGGACAGATCTGAGTGGAAAAAGGATCACAATCATAGAATGATTCGAATCTTCCAGATTAGGCGACGATCAATGCTAGTCTTCTTGCTTACTTGATATTATGCAGACTCAGATTAGAGAGAAAGACCTTTTGATGGCCGAGATCCGAGCTGAGTTACGACATTTGAGAGAGAAGAGACATCTTTTAGAGAATGATGAGCCAGAAAGAGAGGAGACAATATCTACAAAGCCTGTACGTATGATGAGACAACTCACACACTCGAAGCTTCTTCTGCTAGTAGGTGGATAGACTTCCTCCTATTCCTGGATCATTTATTCAGACTTTACCAATATTTCATGGGCAATTCATTGAGGATCCACATTCACTCCTTCGAGGAGTTCGATCTGATTTGTAGTACAATATATGATTCTCAAGTTGATGAGGATACAATTCAGATGATAGCATTTCCGTTCTCTGTGGCTGATAATGCTGTGTATTGGTTGCGATATTTAGGGAGAATAATTACTACGTGGGAATAACTTCGTACTGAATTCTCGAGCATACTCTATACCATCAGACATAAGAATGTTGTAAAGTCTCTCATTACCAGTTTCACCACGTTAGGGAACGAGCCATTCCATGAAGCATGGGATCGTTTTCGAGACTTGATTGATAGGTGTCCCCACTATGATATTTCTAAGGAATGCTTGGTTCAGAGCTTCTTTAGTGGCCTGACATCTGACCTACAAAGGTTGGTGATTGCAGCTTGTGGTGGCTCATACTTTTCGAAGCATGAGGATGTTGCCTGGGATATTTTCGAGGAAATGGCATCTCATCATGCCACTTTAGCTTAGACAAACTCTTATACTCATATGGAGTCACCTACATTTCTTCACCAGTCTACCGTAGCACAAATTGAGGAGGATTTGTCGATGCTCACATCTTCAGAATATTCGTCAGCTGAAATGAGGATTCTTAACCAGATATTGGACCACCTAGAGCATATTGAGTCAAGATGCCACTAGTTACACAATCTCAGTAAGATTGACGAGCTTGTGAAGAGCATTAGTGACCAGAATAACCAAATTAAACATATGATATCTATCCTATCTTCAAGGTTACGAGTTAATTCATCAGATACATAGTCTCCAAAGCAGCAGATACATCACCTTTAGTTGGAGCTTGCGATCGAGCCTCATTAGATTCTGACTTACACTCAGTGGATGCGAGAACCTCTTTCTCAACAATTTTTAGATTACTCATCTAGTTCTCTAGGGCATTACTATGAGAACTTGGCTTTAGATGATTTTGCCTCTCATATCACCAGTCAGTATGAGAAGAATATGCATGATATGGATGAGTTCAAGCAACAGATAATGGATCTCATGTTAGATCAAATCGCCATGCAAACTTAGCAGATAAACTATACTCCTCAAACACATAAATCACCTGATGATGAAAATAATGTTGACTTCATATCTCTAAGGGCTGGTAGAATTCCAGCTGGTGGTGGTTCATCTATTCCTGATGCATATACATCGTTAGATGATGCTTTCGAGCCAATTGAGCATGATGCAGATAGTGGTACTAATGCTTTTAGTATCTATGATGATCTAGACAATGGTGATAATGCTACCAAATCTGATGATCGTGATGCTGAGATAGCTGTTTTACCAACATTCATACCTAGTGATGAGGAGATAAGAATACAAACAGATGGGAAGAGGAGGTCCAGAAAAAGAAATAAAGACAAGACATGTGATTCACCTACTTTTGATTATCAACATAGAGGTAGTCCATGTTTTACAAAAAGACATGATTCTTCTTCTTCATCTGATCCTCATATTGTATAGGCTAACAAGGAGGATGTACAGATTCCTTTTCCTCAATCACCCTGCTTGGGAAAAGGCGATAAAAAAGAAAATACCAAAAAAACCCAAATGTTAGATCTGACAAAAGATAAGCTCGATAAATTCACCATTCAGCTCACTCTTTTGAAAGCCTTAGCACAGATCCCTCTTCTACAGAAAGGTGTCAAGGAGAGAACTACAGTTTGTAGAAAGAAGAGGCGATGCAATCATTGCTCATAAATTCACGAGTTGACCAAGGAGACTTGTCACGCCATCCAGAATTGTCTTCCAGCCAAACAATCAGATACACGAGTGCTATATGTCAGATGTGAGATTCTTGATTAGATGTTTGATACTCTTTTAGATATCGGATCATCGATTAATCTCCTTCCCTCTTCCTTATTCGATAAGTTCAGGTTCGGATCTCTTCGACCAAGCAGAACGGTCTTGCAGTTTGCTGACAGGCCGGTCAGGAAGCCGGAGAGATTAATCAAAGATGTTATTGTCACCATTCAGGGTTTACAATTCCCCGTGGACTTTGTCGTGTTGGACATGGACATCCCTGAATGTGTGATCGATACCCCGATCATATTAGGATGACCTTTTCTGGCGACAGCCAAGGCCGTTTTTGATTATGGTACATGGAAGGTGTATTTTTGCGTCCAAGGTGAGAGTATACATATAGAGATAATCCAAGACCTCAGAGCCAAATCAGAATAATTAGAACAAGCATCTGAAGACGAAGCTGATAGCCATCAGTATTGTGATTTTGTGTATACAGATGATGAGGCCATCTAGGTCGAACCGAGTACAGGGTCTTTCATCACATCTTCAGGAGAGGTTGAGTGTCAGATACTAGATGATAAAAGACCAATGATGATCATTTTGAGTTCCAATATGGTTGTTCAAATCCCGATCCATTCGATGAAAGACATGGACTTTGATTGGAAGATGTTTGACGAGTATGTTCCGTATCTCATTTCCGATGAACCTACAACCATCCTGGAGACCGAGCCAGTACAACCGAGTCAGCAATCACACGAGCAGTCTCCAGATCTTTCTAAGTCTGAGTAGGCCGACCTTGTGTAGACCGACCTAGTAGCCTATACCTAGGCCCTAGTCAGACAAGTGATGAAACTCGATTTCATCATCTTTATTTTCTATTATTAACCCCCTTGCTTAAATAGATGTCAATAAAACCCTGTTAATGTTGTGTAAATAACAGAGTCCTAAATAAATTAAAAACCACAAAAAATGGCAAAATAAAAATCCTTGGTATTTTTTTGACTTAAAAATACCTTCAAAAATATTTCGGGTCTTTGTTTGATGTCATCTCCAGTTTTGGCCAACATGAAACTTGTAGATCTCGTCAAGATCTACAACTTGAGTTTTCTCAAATTCGGCCATTATAGCCTTTAAAAATCAAAAATTCCATCTGAATAATCTGATTGGGCCATGTGGCCCAATCTGGGCGCGCCACGTGGCCCCGCCTCTCTTGTCTCATCCGCCCTTGACCTGGGCCGTTGGATCTTTACTTGATCCAACGGCTCTGCCTTCTCCTCTTGCGCCTCAATCCTCAGCCATTGATCTTCTCCGCCCCTTGATCATCACCATTCGTCAGCGCCGAGAGCAGAGCACGACACGTGGCAGATTGAAGACCATCTGATTGCGCCCTCACTTCTCCATCGCAACCGCTCCTTACTTTGACGATCCCCAGCCCTTCGATCGATTTGAAATCCATCACAGCCATCCGCTGGCGCTCTGCCTCCAGCCCGACACGTGGCGACCACTTGGGCCCTCTGATCGTGCCGCCATCGATCTAATCGCGACCGTCCTCTCGTGCCTGATTTTTAACCGTTGGATCTCACGATCCGACGGTTCAGACTTCGTCGTCTACCTCCGGACGCCTCTCTCCCCCACGATCTCTGCTGCGCCAACCTTTCCGCCCTTCCATTTTTAGCCATAGCCCTAGTCATCCTCTCCTCTTTCTAACCACCCCACGACCGAGCCCATTCGTCCGTTGTCCTCGCGCATGCTTCCACGTTCCATGATTCTTGACCAGTCGCTCAACATCTACCCTCGAAATCCACTACTTCACCAGCCCTCTGTCATCTCCACCACCTTTAAATACCGCACCCTCACCTCACTTCACCTTTATCCACCAACCAAGGGGCTGAGGCCCAGCCCTCCATCTCCTCCCTGTGACAGGGGGAGGAGCTCGGATCGAGCTATGACGACCCTAAGATGCCCCGATGAGATTCGCAGCTGTCCGCTGCGTCGCGGAGGCTCAAAGCCCCGCTCGAGCTCCGAGGAGTAGCCGACCTCGACGTGCGAAGACCCGAGCATCACCGTGATGCTCAGCCCAGGCCAATACCTCCATCACCGGCCAGGTAAGCTCTCTGACTTCTCTGATTTTTCTGTCTTATTTAGCGTAATTTTCCAAGTCTCTCCAAACACCCTTGACCTCCATTGATCATTCCATGAGCTCCACCCATCATCCAGTACCCTCGCCGACCCTTCCGATCACCCCCTTCCCCTGTCACAACCTCCGTCATCCCAGGCTTCCTCCTCCGCCGGAGGCGGAGGAGGACCCACTAAGGGCTTCGCCTTCTTCGCTCCACAAACGCCCTCCGTCCGCCTCATCTCGCACGCACGCACACCCTAACCCCCTTGCAGGTCAACCATCACCAACGGTCGGACCGTGGGCGGAGCTGAGTTCTAGAGCTCCGCCTCCGGTGATCAGGCGTCGACAGCGTAGTTCAGCCAATCTGGCAGGTCCTCCGACATCGGACCTTCATCGCCAGAGCATCAGCGATCTTCCCCGAGCTTCACCGAGCGCAGCGAGGCGCGGCGGAGCTCCAGGCCTCACGCCGGAGCTCCAATCGCGCCGCCAGCCATCAAGGAGGGAGGAAAAGCAGCTACCGTTGGATCTCGCCCCACGGCGGATATCCAACGGCCCTGGAGGAGCCACGTCGTCGTCCCGGAGCGCGGAGGCTCGGTGGAACCGAGCTTCGCCCAAGGCAACCTCGAGCCACCACGTGGCCCGAGCCACCTGCAACGGCCAACCGAAGCAGCGCCGAACCTCGCCCCCATCCGAGCCTAGCTCACGTGCCTCACGCACTTGGGTGTGGGCTTTTTGCATCGGCGCACTCGCACCTTCTGGAAATCACATCCAGGTCCTGATACCACGTGATGGTCCCTGAGCCCACGCCGAGCCTCATCGTCACCAAGCCTGGAGGCTCGTGTATCCCGAGCCAACCCGAAGCAGCAGCGAGCCTCTGCCAAGCCCGAGCCGCCCTCCGAGCCTAGATAGCGCGTGCGTGGCACGTGCTTCCTGGGTAATTTGCAGAGTCGCCCACGAACTTCTTCAATATTGCAAAAAGGTCCCCGCGCATTGGGTAAAATTTACAGGGAAGGCCCCACACTTATTTTTATTGCATTTTAGTCCATCCCAGGGACTGGTTTGTAGATACCTTTCTATGTTTTCTTTCATTTATGCCCTTGCCTTTGATCTTGCATATCTTGAGCCTCGTATGTCCGATTGAGGTGATTTCAGTTTCATTTTGAAGCTCTTTTCATCGTCTTTATTATGGCATGCTTCGATTTCCACTTTGACACTATGATCTGTAATGATCTATTTGGTTAAGTAAGTGTCCTGATTTCCTTGACTCTCATGCATACTTGCTATATGAATGAAAATTGCTTTATTAACTGATTCTGTTCAACTCGTATAATTTATGGCTTAAGTAAAGATCATTTAGGGCATATTATTCGCATTGCATTTTATGGCATTTATTTGCATGATAAAAATGATAAAAATTGCATGTTATTCTTAATGCACTGTTGTGTCCCCTTGCCCTTCATGCATAATTTGACCTATATTGTCTCTTACTCAACACTTAGTTAAATAAATAGAAATCCGATTAATACGAGAGGAGCGCGTGTCCCTGAGTTTGACCTTGGTTTCTTGCCAAGTAAAATAAAAATTAACGACCATCGCATTCTTATTTGACGTATATCAATGAGATGGTCTCTTTGATAAGCCCGAATTAGCCCGACTGCTACGACATTTATCAAGTGTTAAAAACACTCTTTTAAAGGGCCGATTTTGCGGATCATCAAATGGCGCCGTTGCCGGGGACACGGCTCATTTCTTTTATTATTTGGAATTTTATTTATTTAATTTCATGTTTCTTTTATAGGTCACTTTTTGTTCATTTATTTCGCATTATAAAATTTTCTTTTTCGATTGATCTCTAATCAATTTTTCTGTGGCAGGGCCCTTGGTGTTCAAGGAGGCGAGAAGCCGATGCTTCCCGCTGCGAGGAGCCGCAGAAACACGTTTGGAGTATGCTGAGAAGAAAAAAATGTCTTGCATTTTTATTTCCATGTAATAATTCATCGTTTACAGCGGTCTTCGATTGAAGACTCGCGGTTGTAATCGAACGATTGTGGTTGTGTGGGGATCGTCCCCACTTGAGTGTCGACCTAGGATAGGCACGCGGCTCTCCGAGCTCATTTTATCTTTCATTTTGTTATGTGCTTGATCGCAGGTAGGACACACTAAATGATATACGCTCATAATCTCGCATCACTTAGCTAAAATTAATAAAAAATCAATCATCGCTAATAGATGCTTGATTAGGTGCGGCTTTTTCGACTTGCATGCATGATTGGATTTGGTTTTCAAAACAGCCCCCGTTTTTCACGTGTTTTTGTCAAATCACTGCATGATTTCTCGCTTAGCCTAGATAGCGGTTTCTTCGAATACATGTTTTTCTCGGCTTTCATTTCCTAGCTTGATCACCTAGGATTAATGGAAAATGGAATGAACGGTAGACGATGACTTCTTGATTTTGTGCTAACCATAATTCAGTGATAACCTAAAATAAAATTGGGACTGTTAATTGCAAGTCAACCAAAAATGGAGTAAAATTCGGTTTTGGGAGAGCAATACCCTCGCTTACGCAATGATTTTCACTTCACATCTTTTCTTTGCGTAAAAATCAAATGTTTTATCACCAATAAAACAGACAAGATAATAAACCAACTTTGGTTGGTTTCATGTGTGAGTTGGTGAAACTAAGGGTTTGCTTGCTTGATTGAGCCTTGTTTGATGTGACACACACCCCAAAACTGAAGACACTCCATTTCATCTCCGAAGATTCAACCGCTCACTTGTATATTCATCCTTCTTCTTCGTTCACCTTGGGTCTTTTCCAACATCAATCTCCATCTTTATACTTAGGCTAATCTCAGCCTAAGTATAGGGGGGACCCAAGTCCCTGTGATTTCTCTACTCATCTTTTCTTGCCTTTATACTTAGGTTAGTTCTAACCTAAGTATAGGGGGAGCCCCTTATAGATCCCGTATATTTCTCTGTACTTAAATGGACCTATGGACTCGTATCATTTAGTGCTGTGAGGACATAGCAAAGTTTAAGGATAGGGGGGTATACCGTATATACAATTTACTTACTTTAGCTAATATCTGAAAAATTTGAAAAATTTAAAACTTTTTGGCTGAAGTAAAATTCTTTGGACTAAGAGAACTCAAATGATTTCACGGCTTTTCTACACTATGTTACACTATTTTGATAAAAATATTTTCGAAAATGATTTGAAAAATGAGTTTTTCTTGTTTTGAAAAATCTTTTTGAAAAATGTTTTGAAAATCTTTTATTTATGTGACATGGTTTTGAAAATCTTTTATCAAGGAAAGTTGAGTCTAACATGTGTTTTAAACTTTAAATTAAATCCACAAAAATGAGAAAAATCCAAAAATCCTTTAGGAGCCATTAGTGACTACTAAGCCCTATTAAATAGCCGTGTTCAGTGAGGGTTCGCCCTTAACAGAGTGGATGGTTTAAAGGACATCGCGTAAGGCTCCGTCCTTAAGCAACGGGCTCTGGCCTGTACTTACATCCATACTGGCTGAATGCATATGCAACTATTTAATTGAGATTAGACTGTCCTCATATGTCTTGAAGTAAAAAATGTTTTTGAATGAAGGAGTTGGATTAAACCTCTACACTTACACTTTCACCCAGGATCTGAAATGTTCATTGAAGCTTGATTTTTGAGATCTTTGAGATTTGCGGTTAACCAGCCTTAGCCATCAGGGTCTTAGACTTAATCATCCACATTCCCCTAGGTTTCTAGATTTGCATGCTATATTCCACGCTTAATCTCGAATAAAGAGAATATGATCAGCACATCACACGCACGACTGCGGTTTTGATTGAGATGAGTTGATTTTTCACCTAAGGGATTGGGATGAGGAAGTCAAGTTTGTATTTGATCTAATGATGCTCGAGGATGGGATAAAATCTTTGGAGGCTTCATGAAACCTGAGTGTCAGCAATATTAGCCAGTATGAGAACTTGGTTCTTATACTAATCTCTTGACATTGACCTAAGTGCCTGGGTGTGAAATATAAAAAAAAATTGTTGATCAGTGTGCGCCAACTTTTGGTAAAAGCAGTGGAGCTAGCCACAAATTATACAAGTCAATGAAATTTCAAAGAAAAGCTCTCATTCCACAAAGTTACATATCAAAGAGCTTCCACCAAAGGCGAGCGCTCCCAAACTTTTCAAAGTGTCCACTTGGACCACCGCCATTAGGACCAGGAGTCAGGCTTGCACCAAAAAAGGGCTCTGCATCGTAAATGCTACAAGTCTGGGTGTCGAAGGTACGATAGGTACTCAAAAAAGACACACCCCGGTGTACTCCCAGGAAAACAAGTGCAGACGGCTCCAACTTCTCTTGACGGACGCACTGATCAACACCAAAAAATTGTGTTGCGTAAAAAGGCACTTGAGAGAATCCTTGTTCCAATGAGAGGGAGAGAAGAATTGACACAATCCCATGCCCTCCATTTCTGGCCTGCCATCTACATTTTCTAAGTCTGACAACTAAAGAGACGGTGGACTGAATGCAAGATTTGATTTATTCCCTAGTGTTGAGGATTGGGTCCTTAGGAGAATTTCTTGGACCAAGACTTTGGGTGAAGATTGGACTCTACTCTCAGAATTGCGGTCAACACTAAATGTCATATCCTTTAGATTATATGTACATCAGAGAGAGTCTAGAGAATTAGAGGAATTGGGTACCTCTTGATTAAGGCTGGGTTGAACTCAAGAATTTTGGATCTCTAAAATTAAGTCGGCTTGATCGGATTGGATCCTGTATTCACATGCATAAGGGGGTTAATCCAACTTAGTCATTCTTTCTGATGCTCGAGGACGAGCATGGTTTAAGTATAGGGGGTTGAAGAAACTCGATTTCATCATCTTTATTTTCTATTATTAACCCCCTTGCTTAAATAGATGTCAATAAAACCCTGTTAATGTTGTGTAAATAACAGAGTCCTAAATAAATTAAAAACCACAAAAAAATGGCAAAATAAAAATCCTTGGTATTTTTTTGACTTAAAAATACCTTCAAAAATATTTCAGGTCTTTGTTTGATGTCATCTCCAGTTTTGGCCAACATGAAACTTGTAGATCTCGTCAAGATCTACAACTTGAGTTTTCTCAAATTCGGCCATTATAGCCTTCAAAAATCAAAAATTCCATCTGAATAATCTGATTGGGCCACGTGGCCCAATCTGGGCGCGCCACGTGGCTCCGCCTCTCTTGTCTCATCCGCCCTTGATCTGGGCCGTTGGATCTTTACTTGATCCAACAGCTCTGCCTTCTCCTCTTGCACCTCAATCCTCAGCCATTGATCTTCTCCGCCCCTTGATCATCACCATTCGTCAGCGCCGAGAGCAGAGCACGACACGTGGCAGATTGAAGACCATCTGATTGTGCCCTCACTTCTCCATCGCAACCGCTCCTTACTTTGACGATCCCCAGCCCTTCGATCGATTTGAAATCCATCACAGCCATCCGCTGGCGCTCTGCCTCCAGCCCGACACGTGGCGACCACTTGGGCCCTCTGATCGTGCCGCCATCGATCTAATCGCGACCGCCCTCTCGCGCTTGATTTTTAACTGTTGGATCTCACGATCCGACGGTTCAGACTTCGTCGTCTACCTCCGGACGCCTCTCTCTCCCACGATCTCCGCTGCGCCAACCTTTCCGCCCTCCCATTTTTAGCCATAGCCATAGTCATCCTCTCCTCTCTCTAACCACCCCACGACCGAGCCCATTCGTCCGTTGTCCTCGCGCACGCTTCCACGTTCCATGATTCTCGACCAGTCGCTCAACATCTACCCTCGAAATCCACTACTTCACCAGCCCTCTGTCATCTCCACCACCTTTAAATACCACGCCCTCGCCTCACTTCACCTTTATCCACCAACCAAGGGGCTGAGGCCCAGCCCTCCATCTCCTCCCTGTGACAGGGGGAGGAGCTCGGATCGAGCTATGACGACCCCAAGATGCCCCGGTGAGATCCGCAGCTGTCCGCTGCGTCGTGGAGGCTCAAAGCCCCGCTCGAGCTCTGAGGAGTAGCCGACCTCGACGTGCGAAGACCCGAGCATCACCGTGATGCTCAGCCCAGGCCAATACCTCCATCTCCGGCCAGGTAAGCTCTCTGATCTTCTCTGATTTTTCTGTCTTATTTAGCGTAATTTTCCAGGTCTCTCCAAACACCCTTGACCTCCATTGATCATTCCATGAGCTCCACCCATCATCCAGTACCCTCGTCGACCCTTCCGATCACCCCCTTCCCCTGTCACAACCTCCGTCATCCCAGGCTTCCTCCTCCGTCGGAGGCGGAGGAGGACCCACTAAGGGCTTCGCCTTCTTCGCTCCACAAACGCCCTCCGTCCGCCTCATCTCGCACGCACACACACCCTAACCCCCTTGCAGGTCAACCATCACCAACGACCGGACCGTGGGCAGAGCTGAGTTCTAGAGCTCCGCCTCCGGTGATCAGGCGTCGACAGCGTAGTTCAGCCACTCCGGCAGGTCCTCCGACATCGGACCTTCATCGCCAGAGCATCATCGATCTTCCCCGAGCTTCACCGAGCGCAGCGAGGCACGACGGAGCTCCAGGCCTCACGCCGGAGCTCCAATCGCGCCGCCAGCCATCAAGGAGGGAGGAGAAGCAGCTACCGTTGGATCTCGCCCCACGACGGAGATCCAACGGCCCTAGAGGAGCCACGTCGCCGTCCCGGAGCGCGGAGGCTCGGTGGAACCGAGCTTCGCCCAAGGCAACCTCGAGCCACCACGTGGCCCGAGCCACCTGCAACGGCCAACCGAAGCAGCTCCGAACCTCGCCCCCATCCGAGCCTAGCTCACGTGCCTCACGCACGTGGGTGTGGGCTTTTTGCATCGGCGCCCTCGCACCTTCTGGAAATCACATCCAGGTCCTGATACCACGTGGCGGTCCCTGAGCCCACGCCGAGCCTCATCGTCACCAAGCCTGGAGGCTCGTGTATCCCGAGCCAACCCTAAGCAGCAACAAGCCTCTACCAAGCCCGAGCCGCCCTCCGAGCCTAGATAGCGCGTGCGTGGCACGCGCTTCCTGGGTTATTTGCAGAGTCGCCCACGAAGTTCATCAAAATTGCAAACAGGTCCTGAGCACGTGCAGTAACTGCGCGCCTGGGGCTATTTGCACTCATGCCCTTGCGGGTTTCAATAATTGCAAATATGCCCCTGCGCGTATGGTTTATTTACAGGGAAGGCCCCACACTTATTTTTATTGCATTTTAGTCCATCCCAGGGACTGGTTTGTAGATACCTTTCTATGTTTTCTTTCATTTATGCCCTTGCCTTTGATCTTGCATATCTTGAGCCTCGTATGTCCGATTGAGGTGATTTCAGTTTCATTTTGAAGCTCTTTTCATCGTCTTTATTATGGCATGCTTCGATTTCCACTTTGACACTATGATATGTAATGCTCTATTTGGTTAAGTAAGTGTCCTGATTTCCTTGACTCTCATGTATACTTGCTATATGAATGAAAATTGCTTTATTAACTGATTCTGTTCAACTCGTATAATTTATGGCTTAAGTAAAGATCATTTAGGGCATATTATTCGCATTGCATTTTATGGCATTTATTTGCATGATAAAAATGATAAAAATTGCATGTTATTCTTAATGCACTGTTGTGTCCCCTTGCCCTTCATGTATAATTTGACCTATATTGTCTCTTACTCAACACTTAGTTAAATAAATAGAAATCCGATTAATACGAGAGGAGCGCGTGTCCCTGAGTTTGACCTTGGTTTCTTGCCAAGTAAAATAAAAATTAACGACCATCGCATTCTTATTTGACGTATATCAATGAGATGGTCTCTTTGATAAGCCCGAATTAGCCCGAATGCTACGACATTTATCAAGTGTTAAAAACACTCTTTTAAAGGGTCGATTTTGCGGATCATCAAATGGCGCCGTTGCCGGGGACACGGCTCATTTCTTTTATTATTTGGAGTTTTATTTATTTAATTTCATGTTTCTTTTATAGGTCACTTTTTGTTCATTTATTTCGCATTATAAAATTTTCTTTTTCGATTGATCTCTAATCAATTTTTCTGTGGCAGGGCCCCTTGGTGTTCAAGGAGGCGAGAAGCCGATGCTTCCCGCTGCGAGGAGCCGCAGAAACACGTTTGGAGTATGCCGAGAAGAAAAAAATGTCTTGCATTTTTATTTCCATGTAATAATTCGTCGTTTACAGCGGTCTTCGATTGAAGACTCGCGGTTGTAATCGAACGATTGTGGTTGTGTGGGGATCGTCCCCACTTGAGTGTCGACCTAGGATAGGCACGTGGCTCTCCGAGCTCATTTTATCTTTCATATTGTTATGTGCTTGATCGCAGGTAGGATACACTAAATGATATATGCACATAATCTCGCATCACTTAGCTAAAATTAATAAAAAATCAATCATCGCTAATAGATGCATGATTAGGTGCGGCTTTTTCGACTTGCATGCATGATTGGATTTGGTTTTCAAAACAGCCCCCGTTTTTCACGTGTTTTTGTCAAATCACTGCATGATTTCTCGCTTAGCCTAGATAGCGGTTTATTCGAATACATGTTTTTCTCGGCTTTCATTTCCTAGCTTGATCACCTAGGATTAATGGAAAATGGAATGAACGGTAGACGATGACTTCTTGATTTTGTGCTAACCATAATTCAGTGATAACCTAAAATAAAATTGGGACTGTAAATTGCAAGTCAACCAAAAATGGAGTAAAATTCGGTTTTGGGAGAGCAATACCCTCGCTTACGCAATGATTTTCACTTCACATCTTTTCTTTACGTAAAAATCAAATGTTTTATCACCAATAAAACAGACAAGATAATAAACCAACTTTGGTTGGTTTCATGTGTGAGTTGGTGAAACTAAGGGTTTGTTTGCTTGATTGAGCCTTGTTTGATGTGACACACACCCAAAAACCGAAGACACTCCATTTCATCTCCGAAGATTCAACCGCTCACTTGTATATTCATCCTTCTTCTTCGTTCACCTTGGGTCTTTTCCAACATCAATCTCCATCTTTATACTTAGGCTAATCTCAGCCTAAGTATAGGGGGGACCCAAGTCCTTGTGATTTCTCTACTCATCTTTTCTTGCCTTTATACTTAGGTTAGTTCTAACCTAAGTATAGGGGGAGCCCCTCTTAGCTCCCGTATATTTCTCTGTACTTAAATGGACCTATGGACTCGTATCATTTAGTGTTATGAGGACATAGCAAAGTTTAAGGATAGGGGGGTATACCGTATATACAATTTACTTACTTTATCATTTGATAGCCCGCCCGCTCCCTTAGTTAATTCGGTCAAATTAATGGTCCAAATTAAGTTTAAGTGTTCGTTGCAGTCGGATACGAGAGGCTAGTCAAAACCACTTTAATTAGATTCAAGTTAATTTCAAGCGGCAATTTTTTTTACTTGGTGAAGTCCAAGGTCGAACTCAGGGAGGCAACTATCTCCTTAGGTTAAAATGTTAGCAAAATCCAAGTGTGAGATTTTCAGGGAAAATATTTTTTGGTCTTTTTCTATTTTCTATGCAGACACATGCAATCCGCAGGCCAATATAACAATTAATTCAATTAAGATATCAAATGAAGTCCAAAAATTCTAAAAATTAGCCAGATGATTGATTATGATGAAATGGTCTAACCTATTTTTTTTTGGAATTTTTAGGCACTAAATGAATTTACTGTGAATTAAATATGCAGACAGGGTGATTTTCAATATTTTATTTTTAATAAATAACAAATCACAATTTCTTCAAGAAATATAATTATCCTAGATAGCACAAATGATAAGAGATCGAGGGAAAATTGAAAGATCGGAATTTCAATGTGAAATGAATTAATTAAAATTAAAATGCGAAAACCACTCAACAATTTATTTAGGCCTCGATATGTGCGCAAATGACATGAAATTTTTATGGCATGTTAAGAATACTATCCTTGAGCTACTGTGAATTTTTGAGGAATTTTGGAACCACAGAGAATTAACTAGAAATTAAAAGGTGTCAATGGGCAAAATATTCCAAAAATATACCAATTAATTCATTGATAATTCCACTGAAATTACAAAAATGTGACACATGGCTCAATAGACAGAGGACAAGTTTCTCAGCAAAATGCAACTTTTAGAATTGAAAAATGATGTAATATGCAACCTAGGGATGCGTGTAAACACATGGGTGTAAATGCAATACAGAAAAATAAAAATACAATAAGCAAATATGCGGACAGGGACTAAAATGCAATTACCTATAATGCTGGGGACTCGAGTGCAATTTGTCCAACAAGCACGTGCTCCTCACGTGGGCTCAGCTTCACAGGGACCTTTTTGCAAATATGGAAAGTCCCGGGGCCTCTGTGTAAATTACCCAGGCCGCACGTGCTCCTCACGTGGGCGGGCCTAGGCTCGGATGGCTGCGGAGGCTCGGGGACTAGGCTCGGTCGACTCTGGAGGTCTGGAGTGAGGCTCGGAGAAGCTTCGGGCTGTCCGAGCCTAGGTTCGGGGGAGAGGCTCGGATCGGGCGACTTGGACGGATCTCGACCGTAGGATTGGTGATGATCCAACGGTGATGAAATGCTGGCTCGTGGCGTGGATTGATCCGTTGGATCAAGAATGATCCGAGGGCTCCAAGTCGAGGCGAGTGGCTGATTATCCATCGCTGGATCAGATGGAATATCAACGGTTGAGATCTGCTGTGGATGGAAGACGCGTGGCGCTCGAGGCACCGTTGGATCTAGATGAATCCAACGACTCCTGGGATCCCGGTGAAGAGGCGACGTGGCTTGCTGAGTGCCGTTCGATCGATGTGATCGGACGACAACTGGACGTCTCCTTCGATGGTCCTCCGCCGCCTGCGGAGGAGATAGCGGGGCTCCGGCGAAGCCGCCTTTGCTTCGCCTTCCATCCTCGTGTCGCTGAAGCTCTCCGACTCGTCGGAGATATCCCGGAAGACTCGTGGTGTGGTAGCGAAGATCCTGGTGGTCTCAGGTGCGGCGGAGGGTGGATGGTTGGCGATGGCAATGAAGCTCCGAGTTGGCTCCGGCAAAGTTCCGTTCAGTGAGCAGAGGAGTACCTGCAGGTGTTAGAGAAGGAGACGAAGCTCGTGCGTACGCTCGTGAAGGTGGGTGAATGATTGGCGAGGCCTAAGGCAAACGGAGGTGGCCTGACGGAGGAGCTCCGGCCAAGTGGCGGAGCTGGAGATCGGGGTGCTGTGATGTGCGTCGTCGGATGTCGTGAAAGCTACCGCGAAGATGGGAGCTTCGACGCGAAGCTCAGCGAGATGGAATGGAAGCGAGAGGGTGACCGGTGGCAGCAAATAAAATGCGAGAAAATGTGAAGAAAAAGGAATCGAAGATCGAAGATGGATGGAGGGGTTTACCTGGAGATTGGAGCTCGGTCTCGAGTTCCAGGGTCGTCGCTCTAGGGATCGGTAGGGTCCCGAGCTCAAGCAGCTTCGCGGAGGAGGGCTGCGACACGGCGGAGCTCGCCGTGGATCTCGCCGGAGAAGAAACCGGTCGTCGCTCGAAGAGGCACTCGATTGCTGTCACCAAAAGAACGCTCTGAGCTCAGGGAAGCTCTCTGGAGTGGAGGATGAGCGTGACAGTGGCTGGAGGGCGATGATTTATAGGATGAAGGTGATGGGTTGGCTGGTGACGAGGTGAGGTTTGTGGTCGACGTGGAGCGACTCTGGTGGGAGTCGTGGGAAGCGAGGGAGCTGGCGAGGGTGAGGTTGGAGTGGTCTCCATCGTGGTGGTGTTGGCGGTCGGAGAGGGTGGATGAGGTGGAGACGAAAATAGAAAGGGGACGACGTCTCGCGCAAGATCGAGATCGTGGGAGAGAGGGGGGCCCGGAGGTAGGAGACAAAGTCTCCACCGTTGGATCTTGTGATCCAACGGTGGTGATCGAAGAGGTAATGGCTGGGTAGGATTAGATCGGGGCGCGGTGATGATGGGCTGCGGTTGAACCACGTGGTGAGCTGCGGGCGAAGCGCTAGCGAGCGGCGAGGATGAGCAGTTAGGGTTGATCAAGCGGCTGAGAAGAAAAGGCGGAAAACGCGGCTGAGATGGAAAGGCAGAGGTCGATCAGAGGGTTGAGGATTTGACACGTGGCGAGCTCTGCTTAAGGCGCTTATGAACGGTGATGATGAAGGCAGGAGATGATCTGACGGCTCAGGCAATGGGGCGTGCGTGGAACACCTGGAGTCGTTGGATCTCAGGAGGAGATCCAACGGCTGGAAGATGAGGCAGATGAGGCAAGGGGAGCGGGCCGCGTGGCGCAATTAGAGGGCGCCACGTGGCCTGCTGTGAATGGTTGGACGAAAATGAATGTGTAGAGAGAAGAGGGAGCCGAATTTGGAAAAACTCAAAACATGAAAGTTGTAGATCTCGATGAGATCTACAAGTTTCATGTTGACCAAAGATGGAGATGAGGTCAAATATGATACATAAATACAAAGATACAAATATACATATATGTAGTATACAAGGTGGCCTAAAAACCCAACTTTCTCATAGGAGCTCCAAATTGGATGAAATTAGTCTCATTTTAAAGGTATTATTGTGTAGTATTCTAAGAGTAAGTAGACCTAGTTCGGAGTTTGTATGAGGGATTTATGTGCATTTTAGTGTACAGGGGTTCTAGGGCTTTATTGACTAATTTACGAGGGGGATATTTGGCATTCTTCCCTATATTATCAACTAAGGAGTACATATTATAAGGAAGAGGTTATTTTAGTGAGTGGATATTTTACAAGGGATTTTGGCTTCTTATTTGAATGCAAATGGACTGCTAAAATGAATGCATTATGTATGTATGAATGAATGCTATTTATGCATTATAAAGGGGAATATGCCTCTATTTACTCGGGAACAAGGCTCTATTTTTGACTTTTGAAGTGATGAATCACAGATTCATCAACCCCTATACTTAAACCTTGCTCGTCCCCGAGCAACTAAATGAAATGCAGAAGTGAAATGATTTTGGGTTCCATACCAAGGTCATGAACAAAAGTTAAAAATAGAGCTTGACTCGACCTTTGGATTGATTATGTGTCGGAACCTTATTGGGATCTGAGTTTAAGACTTAACAGACTTCAAGTTCCACAAGTCTTCTATTCAAGACTCCTCAACACACCTGATCAGAACAAGTCTACATACACAAACTCTAATGACCATGAATCTTTTCATGCAGTGTAAGTGATATATGACTCCCCACCTCAGAAGTAACAAAGAAACAACCTCCCCCAACCTGGTAACTCTAATGACTCGGTCTAGCAACTCTTTCCTCGAGAAGCGGGGTATTCCCTTCTAAGTTCAAGTGCAACCGGCTCAAGAAGAGGGGGAAGAAGTATAGATTTTTGGGAGCTCAGCCAGTGTAGCTAAGTCTCCCGCTGAAAGCTTCATGAGATGTAACATGGGGACCATAAGCTTTTGCTTTTCTTGACTACGTACACTCCGGTGGGGTTATTAAATTTTCAATCCGACCCACCACTTCTTTGGAGTTCTTTTTGGCATTTTTTTTTCAAATGCCTCTGTACAACATATCTACATGGTGCAGCATATATACAAGAAATTTCCTCTTGAGCCAGTAGACTATCCCTCTTTTGAAGCTTTATTGCAACCCACGGCTTCTGTCTTTAGCCTTCATCACCACTAGGCCAAGTTGAGACGCACTTCCTTCACTAGAAGAAGAAGAGAGGTTCCGCCTAGAAGTACTACCTTCATATGCTACCCCAAGCCTAAGGAAACTGCCTCCTCATCACCTCATCCGTAGAGAGCCATGTGTAAAGTGCTGGTGCACGTCAAGCCATTGTCTCTAAGAGTCATGTGTGTGTTGTTAAGTGCTCTACTCAGGCTCATCAAGATGACATATGAACATAGACTTGCAGACTTAAAGAATTAAGTCACCTGACCTGAAAAATCTTAACTCCAGTTCCTATAAGGTTCCTCTGCAATTAGGTGGATTAAGGTCAAATCAATTCCCTCCTCAATATCTGCTCATAACTTAGTTCAGAACCCACTAGCTTTTCACTTTGCCTATGCAAAGTATGCCGATGAGATGTCATGCTATGAAAATGCAAGATTTTTTTTGGATGCAGAGATGGTATGCAAGGTTAAACAAGAAGCCTTTATTTTCAACTTTTTCATTTTTATTTTCTATTATACAACAATCTTTAGTTTGTAATAATATACATAGTATCATATTTTACAGGAGTATTATTTTTGTTTTATACAAGTAAAATATTTATTTATTATTTTTTTTTGTTTTTTTTTGTTTTTTTTTCAATTTTTACCCACCGTACTTATTGCATAATATATACAAAAATACGCGAAAGTACGAGCTATGGGTAAAGTATATATGTAATATATACACGCCCCCTATACTTAGCGTGTGCTATGTCCTCAGAGCACGAAAAGCGACCAAAAAGACATAGCTCGGGCTAAGCGTAGGAGAGCTAAAATTATAAAAATGTATAGAAGTCGCACCGCACCCCTATACTTAGGCTCTTGACTGCCTAAGTGTAGAAGAAGATAAAAAATGGGGCGGGCGAGGGAGAGATGGGCAGTGGATGAGTATCAATGCGGGCATCGGTCCCCCCTATACTTAGGCTTAGGTCAGCCTAAGTATAGGTAAGAAATGAGTATGAAGACCAATGTGATCTGGAGGATGTACAGTGAACTGACTCAGGTGACCCTTCCCCCCTATACTTAGGATCTGGTTATCCTAAGTATAGTCCAGGATAGTGATCTAATGAGGCGGGGATGGGTTACTAAAGTCGTGTAAGAGAGAGGATAAGATGTACAAGAAGAATGATATATACAGATGAGTCGGTCTGAATCTTTCGAGATGCTGCGGATGGCTGGAGTTCACTGCTGCAAGGTCTCATACGCGGCTTGAGGTGTATCTGCTGTATCTGTCTCACGCATGAATACAATCTCCTCAACATGGACTAACTGCTCATTGGATTCGACGAAGTGCTTCAACAGCTGTCCATTCACTAAGAATGTTGGCGCGTCATCTGCAAGATCTGAGATCTCGACACATCCACTATCATGTACCGTACGGACGACAAATGGGCCTGTCCACTTAGACTTCAACTTGCCTTGGAAAATCTTCAGCCTAGCATTGAACAACCATACCTTCTGTCCAGGAACAAAGGTCTTTCGTCTGATATATCTATCATGCCAACGCTTCACCTTGTCCTTGTACACCAAACTGTTGTCATATGCACGGTTTCTGACTTCCACAAGCTCATTCAGATCCATGTCTCTCTGCTTCTGACCAAGGTGTGTGTTCCAATTGACCTTCTTGATTGCCCATTCTGATTTGTGCACTAACTCTGCGGGCAAGTGGCACGGCTTTTCGAATACCATTCGGAATGGGGAGGTTCCTAATGGTGTCTTGTAAGCTGTCCTATATGCCCAGAGGACTTGATCCAAGATCTGAGACCAGTCCTTCCTGTCCGGGCGGACAAGCTTTTGCAATATGGTTTTCACCTCCCTATTTGATACCTTAGCCATACCATTGGTTTGGGGGTGGTAAGGACTTGCGACACGGTGTTCAATGCCGTAATCCTTCAGGAGTTTCTTCACTTCCCGATTCACAAAGTGGCTACCCCCGTCTGATATCGTCATTTTGGGAATCCCCGAACCTAGAGATTATGTGCTCTCTGATGAATTTGCAGACAGTCCTGCTGTCTGCGGCTCGGGTCGGGATAGCCTCCACCCATCTGGACAAATAGTCTACCGCAAGAAGGATATATTCGAACCCGTGGTTGACAGGGAATGGGCCCATGAAATCGATACCCCAGGCGTCAAAGACATCACAAATGATGACCGGCTGCATTGGCATCTCATTCTTGGAACCAACGGTTCCTCCCATTCTCTGGCAAACTGGGCACGACTTCGCGAAGGCGGTGGCATCGCGAAACAGAGTCAGCCAGTAGAAGCCACACTGAAGTACCTTCCATGCGGTCCTCTTCCCGGAGTGGTGTCCTCCTGCCTCCAAACTGTGGCATAACGAAAGGACACTCTGGTATTCCTCCTGAGGAATACACCGTCTCCAGACACAATCCGGTCCTTCGAAGAAAAGGATCGGATCCTCCCAATGGTAGTGTCTAGCGTCCGACTTTAGTCGATCGATTTGGCTCTTGGGACAATCTTCGGGAACTTTCTTGGAGACAAGATAATTCACGATATTGGCGTACCAGGGGAGTGAGTCGATAACAAAAATCGACTCGTCAGGGAAGGAGTCTCGAATTGGTGAAACCTCGGAAGTATTAAAATCTTCGAGACGAGAAAGATGATCGGCCACTACATTCTTCTTTCTAGGTTTATCACGGATGTCCAAATCAAACTCCTGGATAAGTAAAATCCAACGAAGAAGACGCGCCTTCGCGTCCTTCTTCTCCATCAAATACCGTAGTGCCGTGTGGTCAGTGAACACAGTTACCTTGGATCCAACTAGGTGAGATCTGAACTTGTCCAAGGCAAACACTACCGCAAGCATTTCTTTTTCCGTAACTGTATAGTTACGCTAAGCAGAATCAAGCACTTTGCTTGCGTAGTGAATTGCAAAAGGGACGCCATCTCTTCTTTGTCCCAACACAGCCCCAACAGCATAATCAGAGGCGTCCGTCATGATCTCAAAAGGTAGAGACCAATCTGGGGCTTGTAGGATGGGTGCGTCCATAATCATTCCTTGTAAAAGCTTAAAGGCCTCAAGACATTTGTGATCAATAATAAACTCCATGTCTTTGCCTAAAAGCTCAGTTAGCGGTCGGGCGATCTTAGAAAAATCCTTAATGAATCTCCGATAAAATCCAACATGCCCGAGGAACGACCGCAACTGCTTTACGTTGGTGGGTGGCTGGAGTCGTCTGATCACATCCACCTTCGCAGGGTCAACCACCATTCCTCTCTTGGAGATGACATGCCCCAACACTATGCCCTCCGTCACCATGAAGTGACTTTTCTCCCAGGAGAGCACCAGATTAACCTCACAACATCTTTTGAGGACTCGGTCCAGATTCCTAAGACAGGAATCGAAAGAATCGCCGTGGACCGAGAAGTCATCCATGAAGACTTCCAGGAATTCACCGACCATTTCGGCGAATACAGCAATCATGCACCTTTGAAAAGTACCTGGAGCATTGCATAGCCCAAAAGGCATGCGCCTGAAAGCATAGGTACCAAAGGGGCATGTGAACGTGGTTTTTTCCTGGTCCTCTGGAGCTATGGCTACTTGATTGTAGCCCGAGAACCCATCTAAGAAGCAGAAGAACTCTTTTCCTGCCAATCTCTCTACGATCTGATCAATGAATGGTAGGGGGAAATGATCCTTCTTCGTCGCGGCATTCAGGCGTCTGTAATCCACACAGACACGCCACGACGTGGGTACTCTTGTCACGATCTCCTCTCCATCCTCGTTGGTGGTCGTCTGAATTCCCGACTTTTTCGGGACAACATGAATTGGGGCCACCCACTTAGAGTCGGAGATTGGATAAATGAAACCCACGTTGCACCATTTTTCTATCTCTTTCTTCACGATTTCTCGTTAATTTGGATTCAACCGGTGTTGGAATTCACGAGAGGCTTTGGCTTCATTCTCCAAGTAAATATGGTGCGAACACAAAGCGGGATTTATCCCGTGGAGATCGGAAATGCTCCAACCTATCGCTTTGCGGTTCTTTTCCAGGATCTCTAGCAAGCGAGATTCCTGCTCCTCGGTCAATTGCGAACTGATGATGACCGGAAATTTCTTGTCTTGGCCCGCAAGGAAGGCATACTTTAAGGTTGTGGGTAAGGGTTTGAGCTCAGGAATGGTGTGATCATCTAAGAAATCTGGCTTAATCTGACCTGGTTCAGTGTTGGAAGTGGCTGGATCGTTCTCTGTGATTGCTGCCACCAAGTTTGGCTCTGGAGTCGGATCGTCAAAGATCTCCATACAATCGGAAAACGCCTCGTCCGACTCGTCATCCTCATCTTCCGATTGTACTAGAGATGTAAGGACTGACAGGCCCAACTGGGCCTCTGCGTCATCGAAGATGTAGGGCGAGGCAGGCTCAGAGCTGTACTCGTTTCTGAGGATCTCGCAGACTGACTCATGCACTGGATCATCTTCGGAGGAGATGGACACATCGGTGCTGGCTGGGTTCTGTCTCCATGGCCCAACTAAGTCTACATGCTCGCAGTCTGTTCCAGTAGAAGAGTACTCGGTGCTGGATTCTGAATCCGGTCTCTGCATCTTGTCTGCTTCATTTCAAGTTCCTCATCTTTGCCTGGAGTTTGGAACTGAATCTTCCCGATCTTATAATCAAATAAGGCCCCTGCTGTTCTGACTAAAATGATCTGGGAGTCTCTCCAATTACGAGGGGTTTCCATATCCAGGATAGTGAAGTCCACCATGTATTCTTGTCCCCCGAATTTGATCACAATGTTCCTCAATTCACCTTGGGACCTCTTGGTTGATTTATCAGCAAACTGTAGGAGGGCTCTAGATTTCCTAAGAGGTCCGAGATTAAGCCGCTCATAGAGGGCTGTAGGCATCAGATTGATCGAGGAACCATTGTCTAGGAGAGTGCGTGCAAACACGATGTCATCAACATGACTCACTACATAATGTGCACCCATATCTCTTCGTTTCCTTGGAAACGAGTTCTTTATTGCACAAGTCGTGGCTACTGATAAAACGTGTTTCTCAACACGGCTTTTGGTCTTCCTACTAACCCTAGTAGGTGTGCATCTCACCTTAAGGTATTTTTGGAATGCAGGGGTCATCTCCACGTACTTGTCAAAGGGGATTGTGACCTTGATATATTTGTTGCAGAATTCAGCCATCTCAGGGTCATCTTTTTGGATTTTTTTGGTTTTCTTCTTTCCACCCGTAAGAGCTCGGGGGAAAGGGATTATTGACTCTAACTCAGGTTCAGAAACTAAAATTTTCTCATTGACTTCGGGAACTGAGTTCTTAACAGGACTCTGACTCTGATACAAACTAGGACGTTGACTCTGACTGAAAGGAAAATGCTGAGGCGAAACCGGTGAAGCTTCTTCCGCGACTGCTGGACGATCCTCCTCAGATGGAGGTGCGGGCTCTTCATCGGTTTCTTCTGACTCTATGCAAATGCGAGAATGCTGCTTCGAGGACTCAGATATCCTCTTCTTCTGCCGGCGATGATGGTGGTGATGCTCCTCCTCTTCTTCCTCCGAGTTCTCCTCAGGTAAAGTGTCGGAGGCTCCTTCCTTCTGCTCCCATGCCCGATCAGGTATGGTCACGGTCCTTCCGCTCCTGAGGGACATGTGATTTACATTATCGTACGAAAGGATCTCATGTTCAGATAAATAATTATCTGAATAGTATACCTGATCTCGAGGTCGGTTCTAGCCATGGAGTATGTTGTTCGGGTTGGCCTGAACCTGTGCGGGAATCGGGGTCTTTGGCGCCATCTGTTGGTCCTGGGTACGAGAGAGATGATTAATATTGGTTCTCATATCCAGATAATCATTCTGCATCTGTTGGACCCTATCGGACAGGGTCTGGATCGCCAAGGTGAGGGACTCCAATTCAGTGGGCTGGGCTGGATGATGTGCAGACGAGGTTCTGTATTGGCCTTGCTGGCCATGCCGATATTGCTGCTGCTGATGGGATGGTGCTGGCCCCTGCTGATAGGTGCGCTGCTGCTGTTGGTACTGCTGCGGCTGGTACCCTTGTTCTGGCCTGGACTGAAAGCGCGGTGTGGGAACGGGCCTGATTTCTTGGTAGGCTGGGGATGAACGGTGAGACTGATCCTTCCCCATTTCGACCTGCCTGACAATCGGGTCACGGCTATACCAAAGCCCGTTGATCTCATACACTTGCGGAGGCTCCTCGTATCCCGTCTCCACTTGTGGGGGTGCATGCTGGTCCTGCTGGGTGTAAGTCTGATCCTAGCTACTCTGAGACCCAGGTGCTTGTTCCTGTACAAGATGGACTTGATGTACAGGTACAGGTGGTGTAGAAGGGGCAGGTAGCTTGATCTTAGCTACCTTCTCAGAAAGTTCCTCCACTTGCTTCGGTAGACGCGAAAGAGACTCAAGTTCCGTGACTCTCTTGTGGATCTGCTCGACCATGGTAAGCTTGTCGGCAATCATCCCCATGCTGGGGATGAGGTCCTCAGTCAGATCCGCTATAGTCCTTCGGGTTGTCTCATTGGATAGGATTGAGGGAGACAACTGATAGGCCCTGGTGGCCTGCGACCTGCCGGTTTCCGCCATCTGCTCCAGGATCTTCCATACGGCGTGCTCGTTTTTGTTCAGATAGCTTCCTCCACAGGCGACACTGACTAACCCCTGCATCTCTGGGGTTAGACCACATATCAAGGTCTGGACTAAGATCGCCTTTGAAATGCCGTGGCAGGGGCATTTCTGTACTAAATCATTGAACCTATCCCAAGCGTCATGGAAAGGTTCACTAGGTCCTTGGGCGAAGCTGGCGATCTTCGTTCTCATCTGTTTTGTCCTACTGAGAGGGTAGAACTTTTTCCATAATAGGTCCTTGAACTGCATCCAGGTATTGCATACCACCCCTAAGTTTTTCAACCAATGAGCAGCCTTATCACCTAAGGCAAAAGGGGTGGCCTTCAGCCGAATATAATCTTGGCCAACATTGGGATGGCTAAGATTGTTGCACACCAACTCGATGTCACGGAGGAAAGTGTATGGTTCTTCATTAAGGTTTCCGTTGAACTTCGGAAGCAGACTAAGGAAGTGGGGCTTCAGCTCAAATGCCTGGGCGGGAACTACGGGTGCCAACCAGTTCTGAATCTCGTTCTCCGCCGGGTTGTAGGTATCGACCATTGGTCGGTAGATTCCTTCTGCTACTATAATCTGTCCCTTCCGCGCCATGAGATCTGCATTCTTCTGTTCGGCTTCAGCGAGGCGAGCAAGAATCTGTTTTATTTGTTCCTCATCCGGTGGTACTTTTGGCGGCATCTTGTCCTCTAGTCCTGGGGGGAAAGTAAGGTCGATGTCAGAGGATAATTCAAGGAAAGGATTACCGAGGCGATGATCTTCCTCGATAATATCGGAGGAGATGAAAGGGTTGGTTTGAGAGTTACCACCCTGAGTATGAGGGAACCAAGACTCAAGAGGGTCATGAGTCCTGGGTGGTCCAAGGTGCGCTTGGGCCGATGAAGACGAGTCGCTTGGGGGACTCATAGAGAGATCGGTGAATAACGCGTCGAGATCTCCCCAATTACTCATCTTGATGTTGCGAGAAGAAGATAGGGTTTTACTCCTACCTGAAGCAAGCAAAATCAATCCAAAACCCTGGGTTCACACTCAACACAGTGAGGGAATCGAAATCGAGTCCGATTAATCTTGTAATTTTTAAGTGTGATTGTTCAAACAAGATAGCAAGGATTACGCGACCTATAGGGAAGTCGGCTTAGAGCCGGATGCGTCTTCCCTGTTTATCCTGTCGTCTAAGATACCGCCGATCTTCCCTTTCTGCGCTCCTATCCGGAGTTGGGGACTCAATGACGTGCCCCTATCTACCTGCAAGCAGGCGGAGGCTGACAAAGCTAGGCCTTGTCGCAGAGTACCGCTGGTTCGCCCCTATCTACCCGCGAAGGCAGAGGCTACTTGGTACTTGTCAATGAGCTTAAAAGTATCCCACTCGTGATATTTGCTAAGATCAGTTGGCTCGTGATATGGAAGGCGGGGATTTGGGCTCTGCCTTAAGGTGTTCACACACACTCAAGTACCCTCACTCAGCCTGAAAACAGAGTCGGGGATTAATCTCCCGCAAACAATTTTCAAATTTTATTCTCTTTTTTTTGGTCAATACTGTTTAGCAGTCCCGATTTTAAGTTAAGTTATCACTTGTTAAGTCCACCACACAGCACGCCTATCGGACAATCCCAATTTCCGTTTAATTAAATGTGGAAATCAGAGGGAGAAATCGAGAAAAAGCCGATGCAAGATAAAACAATGATGTTATGCTGAGTTCAGGAGACTTACAGTGATCCCTTCGCTTTTTGTGCAGGATGCAGAACAGAATTGAAATTTTATCTAAATACAAATGCAGGCGATGAAAGCCGCTCCTAGACAGGCAGTTCTATTAGCGTGAAGAACAGTTTAATTTGGCTAAGTACTGCGGTCTAAGTGCGTCTTTTAAGTGATTTGTGTGGTCCTAATGATTACGAGCACAAGCAATTCCTAGATTGGCTCGGGGAGCTGCTAGTGCAAGCTAAGTTACAATTCAACCACACAGCACACGGGGACACGATTCCACTATTTTTACACACGCGAGAACCCGAACGGGAACCGCTGGAAAAGATGCGAAAAATGTGGAAATAAATGAAATTACAGGTTCTCTCAAATCACTCAAACAAATTCGAATGCGTGTTCCTCGAAGCATCTTCGACTCCGGTGTCCCTCACACAAAAACAAGTTGAGGTCAGATAAAGAACGACACAAAAATGCAAAAATTTAAAAGACAGAGAAATATTCACAAGAAAAACCGGGGGTCAGACTACCCGGGGAAAGAAAATCAAGCACTCAGAATTTCACCAAAAATTAACCTAAGCCGTGCCTCCCCGGCAACGGCGCCATTTTGACAGCCCGCCCGCTCCCTTAGTTAATTCGGTCAAATTAATGGTCCAAATTAAGTTTAAGTGTTCGTTGCAGTCGGATACGAGAGGCTAGTCGAAAACCACTTTAATTAGATTCAAGTTAATTTCAAGCGGCAATTTTTTTTACTTGGTGAAGTCCAAGGTCGAACTCAGGGAGGCAACTATCTCTTTAGGTTAAATGTTAGCAAAATCCAAGTGTGAGATTTTCAGGGAAAATATTTTTTGGTCTTTTTCTATTTTCTATGCAGACACATGCAATCCGCAGGCCAATATAACAATTAATTCAATTAAGATATCAAATGAAGTCCAAAAATTCTAAAAATTAGCCAGATGATTGATTATGATGAAATGGTCTACCCTAATTTTTTTTGGAATTTTTAGGCACTAAATGAATTTACTGTGAATTAAATATGCAGACAGGGTGATTTTCAATATTTTATTTTTAATAAATAACAAATCACAATTTCTTCAAGAAATATAATTATCCTAGATAGCACAAATGATAAGGGATCCAGGAAAATTAAAAGATCTGAATTTCAATGTGAAATGAATTTATTAAAATTAAAATGCGAAAACCACTCAACAATTTATTTAGGCCTCGATATGTGCACAAATGACATGAAATTTTTGTAACATGTTAAGAATACTGTCTTTGAGCTACTGTGAATTTTTGAGGAATTTTGGAACCACAGAGAATTAACTAGAAATTAAAAGATGTCAATGGGCAAAATATTCCAAAAATATACCAATTAATTCATTGATAATTCCACTGAAATTACAAAAATGTGACACGTGGCTCAATAGACAGAGGACAAGTTTCTCAACAAAATGCAACTTTTGGAATTGAAAAATGATGTAATATGCAACCTAGGGATGCGTGCAAACACAGGGGTGTAAATGCAATACAGAAAAATAAAAATACAATAAGCAAATATGCGGATAGGGACTAAAATGCAATTACCTATAATGCTGGGGACTCGAGTGCAATTTGTCCAACAAGCACGTGCTCCTCACGTGGGCTCAGCTTCACAGGGACCTTTTTGCAAATATGGAAAGTCCCGGTGCCTCTGTGTAAATTACCCAGGCCGCACGTGCTCCTCACGTGGGCGGCCTAGGCTCGGATGGCTGCGGAGGCTCGGGGACTAGGCTCGGTCGACTCTGGAGGTCTGGAGTGAGGCTCGGAGAAGCTTCGGGCTGTCCGAGCCTAGGTTCGGGGGAGAGGCTCGGATCGGGCGACTTGGACGGATCTCGACCGTAGGATTGGTGATGATCCAACGGTGATGAAATGCTGGCTCGTGGCGTGGATTGATCCGTTGGATTAAGAATGATCCGAGGGCTCCAAGTCGAGGCGACGTGGCTGATTATCCACCGCTGGATCAGATGGAATATCAACGGCTGAGATCTGCTGTGGATGGAAAACGCGTGGCGCTCGAGGCACCGTTGGATCTAGATGAATCCAACGACTCCTGGGATCCTGGTGAAGAGGCGACGTGGCTTGCTGAGTGCCGTTCGATCGATGTGATCGGACGGCAACTGGACGTCTCCTTCGATGGTCCTCCGCTGCCTGCGGAGGAGATGGCGGGGCTCCGGCGAAGTCGCCTTTGCTCCGCCCTTCATTCCTCGTGTCGCTGAAGCTCTCCGACTCGTAGGAGATATCCCGAAAGACTCGTGGTGTGGCGGCGAAGATCCTGGTGGTCTCAGGAGCGGCGCAGGGTGGATGGTTGGCGATGGCGATGAAGCTCCGAGTTGGCTCCGGCGAAGTTCCGTTCAGTGAGCAGAGGAGTACCTGCAGGTGTTAGAGAAGGAGCCGAAGCTCGTGCGTGCGCTCGTGAAGGTGGGTGAATGATTGGCGAGGCCTAAGGCAAACGGAGGTGGCCTGACGGAGGAGCTCCGGCCAAGTGGCGGAGCTGGAGATCGGTGTGCTGTGATGTGTGTCGTCGGATGTCGTGAAAGCTATCGCGAAGATGGGAGCTTCGACGCGAAGCTCGGCGAGATGGAATGGAAGCAAGAGGGTGACCGGTGGCAGCAAATAAAATGCGAGAAAATGTGAAGAAAAAGGAATCGAAGATCGGAGATGGATGGAGGGATTTACCTGGGGATTGGAGCTCGGTCTCGAGTTCCAGGGTCGTCGCTCTAGGGATCGGTAGGGTCCCGAGCTCAAGCAGCTTCGCGGAGGAGGGCTGCGACACGGCGGAGCTCGCCGTGGATCTTGCCGGAGAAGAAACCGATCGTCGCTCGAAGAGGCACTCGATTGCTGTCACCAAAAGAACGCTCTGAGCTCAGGGAAGCTCTCTGGAGTGGCGGATGAGCGTGACAGTGTCCGGAGGGCGATGATTTATAGGATGAAGGTGATGGGTTGGCTGGTGACGAGGTGAGGTTTGTGGTCGACGTGGGGCGACTCTGGTGGGAGTCGTGGGAAGCGAGGGAGCTGGCGAGGGTGAGGGAGGAGTGGTCTCCATCGTGGTGGTGTTGGCGGTCGGAGAGGGTGGATGAGGTGGAGATGAAAATAGAAAGGGGACGACGTCTCGTGCAAGATCGAGATTGTGGGAGAGAGGGGGGCCCGGAGGTAGGAGACAAAGTCTCCACCGTTGGATCTTGTGATCCAACGGTGGTGATCGAAGAGGTAATGGCTGGGTAGGATTAGATCGGGGCGCGGTGATGATGGGCTGCGGTTGAACCACGTGGCGAGCTGCGGGTGAAGCGCTAGCGAGCGGCGAGGATGAGCAGTTAGGGTTGATCAAGCGGCTGAGAAGTAAAGGCGGAAAACGCGGCTGAGATGGAAAGGCAGAGGTTGATCAGAGGGTTGAGGATTTGACACGTGGCGAGCTCTGCTTAAGGCGCTTATGAACGGTGATGATGAAGGCAGGAGATGATCTGACGGCTCAGGCAATGGGGCGTGCGTGGAATACCTGGAGTCATTGGATCTCAGGAGGAGATCCAACGGCTGGAAGATGAGGCGGATGAGGCAAGGGGAGCGGGCCGCGTGGCGCAACCAGAGGGCGCCACGTGGCCTGTTGTGAATGGCTGGACGAAATGAATGTGTAGAGAGAAGAGGGAGCCGAATTTGGAAAAAATCAAAACATGAAAGTTGTAGATCTCGATGAGATATACAAGTTTCATGTTGACCAAAGACGGAGATGAGGTCAAATATGATACATAAATACAAAGATACAAATATACATATATGTAGTATACAAGGTGGCCCAAAAACCCAACTTTCTCATACGAGCTCCAAATTGGATGAAATTAGTCTCATTTTAAAGGTATTATTGTGTAGTATTCTAAGAGTAAGTAGACCTAGTTCGGAGTTTGTATGAGGGATTTATGTGCATTTTAGTGTACAGGGGTTCTAGGGCTTTATTGACTAATTTACGAGGGGGATATTTGGCATTCTTCCCTATATTATCAACTAAGGAGTACATATTATAAGGAAGAGGTTATTTTAGTGAGTGGATATTTTACAAGGGATTTTGGCTTCTTATTTGAATGCAAATGGACTGCTAAAATGAATGTATTATGTATGTATGAATGAATGCTATTTATGCATTATAAAGGGGAATATGCCTCTATTTACTCGGGAACAAGGCTCTATTTTTGACTTTTGAAGTGATGAATCACAGATTCATCAACCAGCTCTCCCTGTTTCTTATCCCCTATGATCTTAAACCTCTACCTTAGATCATGAAATACTAATTCCTTGCTGGAGAGCCCAAAATATTTCTGGTCTTCATCGCTTCCGATCTGACCATTGAATAAGAATCTCATCTGATGGAGATTCTTGAAAAGAACCACAAGGTAATCGAGTGGTCATTGGATGATCTCCATGCAGTTAGTCCGGCTCTGTGCTCCCACCACATTTTTCTAGAGGTTGACACCAAACCATCACGTGAGTTTCAGTGCAGGCTGAATTCGAATCTTGGAGAGGTGGTTATGAAGGAATTATCCAAGTGGTGGAGCGTCGATTTTATTTATCCCATCTCTGACACCAAATGGGTTAGTCCTTTACATGTGGTACCCAAGAAGTCGAATATCACTACAATGATAAATGAGGACGGAGAGGAGATTGCTACCCGAGTGCTGACTTTTTAGCACGTTTGTGTGGACTACAGACGTTTGAATTAGGCGACCAAAAAGGATTACTTCCTGCTACCTTTCATTAACCAGATCATCGAACAATTGGCCAGAAAGAGCCATTGTTGCTTTCTCGATGGGTACTCGGGATATAACCAAGTGGCCATTGCTCCTGAAGACCAGGAAAAGACAACATTGACCTGTCCGTTCAGAATGTATGCTTTCAAACAGATGCCCTTTTGGATTATGTAATGCTCCGGCTACATTCCAGAGATGCATGCTTTCTATTTTCGCGGACATGGTGGGCGATATCTTGGAGGTCTTCATGGATGATTTTTCGATCTATGACGAAGATTTTGATCCCTGCCTTTCTGACCTAGACCGCGTTCTTCAGAGTTGCACATAGGTTAACCTTGTTCTTTCTTGGGAGAAGAGACATTTTATGATGACTTAGGGGACGATCCTTGGTCACATCATCTCCAACAGGGGCATGGAGGTGGACCTGGCCAAGGTGGATATCATAAAGAAGCTCAATCCGTCGTCTAATCTGAAGAAGGTATGGTCTTTCCTCGGGCATGTCGGTTTCTACCGACGTTTCATACGAGACTGCAATAAAATTTCCTGACCGTTATCTGATCTTCTCAGGAAAGACACTGAGTTTTGTTGATGATAAGTGTCTTTCGACTTTTGAAACTCTCAAGAGTATGGTTGTAGAGGCTCATTTCCTTTAGCTACTCGATTGGTCTATCCCATTCGAGATCATGGTGGACGCCTCCGATTTTGTCATTGGGGTTGTGTTGGGATAAAGGAGGGATGACCTTCCATATGCCATATACTACGCTGTCAAGACTTTGGATTCCACCTAGCGGAATGACATTGTTATAGAGAAAGAAATGCTAGCCATAGTATTTGCCTTAGATAAATTTAGGTCCCACATTTTAGGATCCAAGGTTACAATCTTCACTGACCACACCGCCATCAAATACTTAATAGACAAGAAGGATTCAAAGCCGCATTTGACCAGATGGATAATTCTACTCCAGGAGTTCGATATTGTGATCAAGGATAAGCTCGAAGTTAAGAATGTGGTGGCAGATCACCTCTCCCGGTTAGAAACACCAGAGACTTCTGAATTTAATTCACCTATTACGGAGACCTTCCCCGACGAGGCGATTCTTGTTGTCGCTTTGCTTCCATGGTATGCCAACATTGTGAACTTTCTTGTTGAAAAGAAAGTTCCACATGGTTGGCCCAGATAGAGGCTTGAGACTTTCCTCGCGAAATCTAAGTCTTACCATTGGAAGGATCCGATTCTTCATCATGAAGAAGCGGATTTCGTCTAGCATCGACGTATTCCTCAGGAGGAATACTAAAGTATACTCATGTATTGCCATAGATTATAAGCTAGAGGACATCATTCAAGAAAAAGGACAGCACAAAATGTACTCCAATCTGACCTCTGGTGGCCTACTCTCATTGCGGATGCTTATGCATTCGTAAAGAGATGTACTGACTGTCAGAAAATGGCATTTGTGGACATAAATACATGATGCCATGCAACCGATTCACTTCTACAAAGCGTTTTATGCATGGGTATCAACTTTATGGCCCATTCCTGAAAAGTTAGGGATTTGAACATATGCTTCTACCTGTGGATTATGGGAGTCGTTGGATAGAGGCTATTCCTGCCTGAGCCGCTGATGCGAACACGGTTTGCAAGTTCCTGAGAAAGCATATCATTACGCGGTTCGGGGTCCCTCGAAATCTGATATCAGATAGGGGTAACCACTTCATCAACAACAAGGTAAGATCACTTACTAACGAGTTCGACTTAGATCATCAGGTTGCTACTCCATATCATACTCAGACAAATGGTCTAGCCGAGGTCTCAAATAGGGAGATCAAGACGATCTTGCAAAAGGTTGTTCGCCCAGACCAATAGGATTGGTCGCAACTTCTAGACTTGGTTCTTTGGGCTTATAGAACATCCTATAAAACTTCACTAGGTATATCTCCTTTCGACTCGTTTATGGCAAGCCATGCCACTTACCTGTCTAAATCACGCACCGATCTTTATGGGCAGTGAAAGAAGTTATCTTTGGCCTAGATGATGCGGGTGATCAGAGGCAGACTGAACTGACAGCCTTGGAAGAATTGAGAGATGAAGCCTTCTCGAGTAGCTTGCATTACAAAGAGCGGATGAAAGAGTGGCTTGATGCTCATATCAGCCACATGCAGTTTGAGCCTAATCAGAAAGTATGGACATTCGATGCGAGGCTAAAGGTATTTCCAGGAAAACTTCAGAGCAAGTTGAAAGGCCCATATCTTGTGCGAAAGGTGTACGACAACGATAGCATTAATATATCTGAGATTTCATCTGATTCCACCTTTCGAGTAAATGGTTAGCGGTTGAAACCTTTTCTCGATCATGAACTGTAGACCATTGAGGTTGCCCGATCTATTTTGTATGAGATGATCTCTTCACTCTTATACTATGTATCTCATATCTGATTTTCCAAATTACTTTGTATATATTTTTGATTTTATTCTTTCTTCATTCTGTTTGTCTTATATCCTCATTATTTGTCTAGAATTTTACTATACTTAGGATGTGCTTTATCGTAAGTATGGGGGGGTGTAGACACTGTGTTGTTCATATCATTCTGTTCTATTACCCCTGTCATTGCTTATACTTAGGGTGTGCTTTACCCTAAGTATAGGGGGGTAATATCACTCATTCACGCTTTTGATCGTCATCGATTTTTGTTTCGTCTGTTCTTTCGCTTGTCCCACAACTGTTGATATTCATCTCTATACTTAGGGATATTTTACCCTAAGTATAGGGGGGACAAGCCGAGCCGTTGAGTGTGTACATTTCCTTGAACTCGATCATCTTTAGTTTTGAGTATACCTTCCTTAGGATTACTTGATCCTAAGTATAAAGGAGATGATTGACTTCTATTCTTTATTTGTTATTCTTTGAGTCGTTGTAGTATAGGATTCTTTTCACCGATCTACACTTAGCTCGAGTTATGTCTTCCTATGCCGCTTCTTTGGCCACAATGAGGACATAGTTCACGCTAAGTAGAGTGGGGTGTCGTATATATGCTATATATACTTTAGAAGCCATAACTCGTACTTTATTGTGTTTTTGATAATATGGCTCTCTAAAAGTAGGGGTGTATATTTTGGGTTTTTAAAATTTGCAAGAAACCTGTAAAAATGACTTATAAAGAAATGATTTGAAATGTGTATATAAATATGTTAATTTTTTTTGAAAAAATCTTCAAAGAAATTGTAAATAAAATCCTTATATAAAATGTTGTATAAAAGCCGTATAATCTTGTATATAAAAGTTGTATAAAGTACTTTGTAAAATATATATAATTCTTGTAGAATTTTGTAAATTTAATTAATCCACTAACTCGTTCAAAAAGGCCCTAAAAATTTAAAATTTTTAAAAGTCAATAAAAATTTGCAAATGTCTCTAAAAAACTACTTAAAAAGCTTAAACCGAAAAATTCACTTCATAAAAAAAATGTTGCATTCATTTTCATTTTTCAGAACAAAGTCTGATTCTTGAACCGATTGGATCTAAGTCTGAGAGATGGAGCTTGGTTTAGGCTTTAATTCACTTAATTCTAGAGGGATTTTTTTAGGAAACTAGAATTGAGACTCTTCAGGTCTTTTAGACTTAATTCTTTGGGTTCCATAAGACCGTGTTCGGAATTCAACTTGAAAGTGCCTAAGGAGGACACATGGTGTCATCCGTTTAACTCTTCTCCATTTGAACCAATTTAGAAGTCATGTACTATACACTTAGCTCAACTTGCATGGGGTTGTGAAGGGTAATCCGTTTTAGTGGTGCGTTTCCATCCTTATCTAGTGGCGATGATGTCTAAAGACGGGAGAGATTGGGGTTGAAATAAAGCTTCGGATGAGGGAAGGATCTACTAGTACAATTTTTCCAAGAACCCCAAAAAATGGACGGAATGAAAAGATTCCATATCCGTGGGAGCATAAAATATCTATGCAATGCAACAGTCATTTCTACCGATAAGAAGCCAAATACACAAAATATCAAAATGACCACAATGGACCGAGCTTCAAAAAGCCTGCATTATCTAAGTGGAGACTTGACTAAACTGACCAGGCTTCACAAGAGAAGTGATTAGACTGATCACACTCCAGTTCTCTTCTCATTCTTATATCTTCTTTATCTATTCGATTGTGGACACAATACAACCTGACCTTAGAAGAAAATACCCCCCTCAAGTATTAAGTAGCTGGATGAGGGTCCAATGGGAGTGTATTACTGGGATGGGCGGTTTCTTCGCTTCTCTAAGCAGGAAGAGCTAAAACCTTTCATACACAATACTGATTGCTTTCAAAGCTGAAAAGTTGGCGTGATGGATAGGTGGATCTGAGCTGGCTATTGAGGTGAACATGGATAAGGATTTGTGGAATTTGAGGGCTGTCGAGGCTTAAATCCTAATTCTAATAGAGTCCTGGCATACTAATAATCTAAAGGTCTAAATCCAAGTTCTAATTTTTGTGTGAAGTGAGATTCGATTTAAAGAAACAAGCATGTTCTAAGTTCTTTTATTTTCCTTTTTATTTTTCTTTTTGCTTGCACTTATTTATAGAATAAGTGTTTGCTAAGGGACTAGCAAAGGTAAAGTATATGGAAATGATGAATCCGTGATTCATTGTCTTTATTATTTCATTTTCGCTAAAATCCTTTTTGAAATGCATGTAAATAATCCCTAATTCTAACTAATTATCATTCTAACCATTAATGTTAGTATTCTATATTTAGCATTATTTTATCCAAAATAAAATAAGAAAGATAAAAAGGAAAATAAAAGAAAAGAAGGATGTATATATAAAATATATACAGACTGATCCTAACCCCAAGACCGGGTCAATATTGACGTGGTCAACAAAATAAATAAGTAGGGGGAGATAATGATTATAACTTATAAAAATATATAGAAAACCAAGACCAAAAACATATTTGATCCATTTTCCACCTTGTAAATATTTCACACATTTTATTTATCACTTAGAAAATTTCAAATCAAAATACTTTCTTTACAAAAGTTGCTCATAAAAATTATATTATTTTATAAAATATCAGAAAAATAATTCGATACAAAAATAAAATATCACAATGAACCACAAAAGCCAATTTTTGAGGTTCATATCTATTTAAATACAAACGGATCAAATCACTTTTAAACTTCTTTTTATACTTATTACTATTTACTAAAATATCAAAAAAATATTCAAATAAAACATGTGAGTTTTGGCGTTTGGACCCGTTGTCTATATGTAATATATGTAGAAACTTCTCATGTTTCCAGTTAATTAACTGTAAACCCGATTAACTTAACTTCTTTTCCAAAAATCGTCTAAAAATGTATTTAAAAATAGAAAAATATAACTAAGTCAAAATACCAATAAAACCTAAAACCACGAAGCCACTGCCTGAATCTTTCGGACGTTATAACTCCACCATACGAACTCCGAATTGGGCAAACTCAGTCTTAGAAGTTGTATTATTTAGTAATCTACAAAATGACACTGATTTCGATAAAATCAAAGCTAATATGAGAAAAGTGGGTTTCATGATCGTATTGGTATATTGTACAATTTACCGTAACTTATATTGATATTTAATATCTTATTATTAAAGTAAACTAATGTATTAATTTTTATTAAATTATTAATTTTTATTTACTTATTAAATAATGTAATCATTTAATTATATAATTAACTTTTAATACATTATTCAAATTATATCTTAAAATAAATTAAGTAATTACCATTTAATTATATCCTAATTAATTAATTTAACTTAATAATTAAACAAACCTACTTTTAAATATATTAAATACTAAATTAATTTTAATTTTTTATCTCTCCTCCTTTCCTCTTTCCCCTCCTGGCTTCTTCCTCCAAGTTTCCTCCTACGTACGCCTCCTGCCGCTGCCCTCTCTTCGTTATTCAACCACCCAATTGTCGGCCATTCGCAACAACCCCGTTTCTCATCCTCCGTCATCGACGATGCCATCTGTTGGCGTGCTCCGCAAGCATCCTCTCATATATATAGCCGGTGAACCCCCAAATTCCCATTATCCGCCATTTTCCTGTGAACTCCCCATTCCGACGAGAGGTCTCAATGTGCCAGCTCCTATTTCCTCTGTCATTGAGCGAGAATGAGCGAGGAGAGAAGGTGCAATCCTGCTCTAACGAGCAAATCCGCCGTCCACGATCTTGAGCCTCCAGCACCGTCGCGTCGTCGAGGCCATGACCAATCGGTGCATTTTTCAATTCTCTTTTCTGGTAAATAAAATAAATCCTTTCTGATAAATAAAAGATTAGCTAAAAATTAATCTTCTTTGGTAAAATCAACTGATCATTACAACGATAGTTGTCTACTTTTAGACGACTCGATCAGTGTGTTTTTCAATTCTCTAAATCAATTTTAATAGATAGATAATAATATAATGAAAATTTTGTAATAAAAATGAATATTTTTGGAGTTTTTGGGAATTTTATACTGTTTTACTAGATTTTAGAGCTTTTTAAATTTTTTATCTTTATCCTTTTCTATTTTAGGAATATTTAGTCTAGTGTTATAAAATATAATAATAAGTAAAATATATATTTTTGGATTTTTTTCAAAAAGTTTTTATATTTATGGTATTTTTTAAGTCAAGCAGGGACAAAAACACAGTCATTTGATTTTTAATAAATATTAAAATGCCTAAAATTCCATAATAAAAATGTACAATGAATGTACATGTTAGGAAATATCTAAACTATTTTTGCATATTTTTTGGAGCACAGATGCTATTTTTAATAATGAACTTCAAGCGCAAAAATACTTGTACTAATGTGGGTATGTTTGCAATTAAAAATAAAATCAGAGACACGTGCAAAGTTTCCAAAAATATACAACTAATATTCAAACTTTATTGAACATTTTACAATTCAAAAAATGGCTAAGGCATATATGTAATTGCCCAGCTCATGTGGGACGACACGCGAACTGAGCTAGATTGGACCCATATGCAATATCAAATAAGTACACGGGTCTCTATGAAAAATTTCCAATTTTATTTACACTACAAAATTTATTTACAAGACTAATAAATAAAAAAGGCAGGGGGCTAGGTATTTAAATTACTCCTACTTGGCGTGAGGCCATGATCATCTCACTTAAACATGTGGAGGTAGCACAACAAGCTATACCCCTTCGACTATCAATGTTTGAGGTTTGATCGTGATGCTTCATTAACGGTCGATGGTTATGGATATTGGACGGTTGGGATTAAAATTGGAGTGCCTCTTTCATCCAATGGATACTGCTTCGCTCAAAGAACATGGAAGAAGGTCCCTGCCTCTGAGCTTTGGTCTCCGATTCCTTCCTCCCCTGAGCTCCTTCTTCGATGCTGAGCTGCTTCATAGGCCTGGGGAGGTCTTCCGCAGTCAAGGGCACCTTCAAAATGATCGAACACTTGAAGGAGAGACCCATGTAGCTCAAGAAAATGTAAGACACCTGGGATGCTTCATGCAGGTTGATCCAAGCCCTAAAAGGGCTTCGTTTAGCCTAGAACGTACGCAGAGAAAAGCATAGGTCGTGGGAAAATTACCTCGACCCGATTAGGTATGGAATCGTGTGAGGTGGGGGTGGCGATGAAGATTTCTGATGAAGGGCAGTGGGAGGACCTCGTTGGCTCGATCCCAAGGGAGTCGAGATGGTTTGGGTGGTTCGTAGAGTGGAGAAGCGGATAGGAAAGGTAATGGGGGTGGCAATGATGGTTGGAAACGATGAAGGATGGTGCGAAACAATGGCCGGAGCTCTAGAGCTTTGACGAAGTGGCTAACCTATTCTAAGATAAATCACTAAATAAACACGAAACAAAATGTATAAAACAAAATATAATAACTAAATCTACCTAGAAAAAGTAAAGACGCAACTCAAACCTGGTCGGGAAGACCAAGGAGCAGGATGGGCCGAAGCTTCGCCGTGGGTCGCCTCTCCTCGTCCATCAACCACACCAACACCTCAGGGGTGCACTATATGTCACATGGAGACCCTCTTGACCGATGGTAGTGGAATTTAGGGACCAAAAAGGGAAAAACACGAATGAAGGAGATGGGTTTATTTATGAATATAGATTTTGACCCTTATTCACCTAGGTATTGTGATTGAATAAGGGCTATGTACAGAAGATCTAAGGGGAATGCGAGATTGAGGGATAATCAACGAGCAGAAATGGTGAAGGGCTCTAGGGAAAAGCATCATTGGAGCAGCGAGGAAAAATCAAAGAAGATGGGCTGCTTGAGATATATGACAGAGGCGGGGAAGGATAGTTGACTTTGGAAACAATCATTCAAAAATAATTAACTAAATATAGTAAATGATTTTATTAATTTTTTGTTATAATTTTTATGAACAAGTTAAAGAAAGAATTAGCCAAAAAGGATTTGAAATGAAATTTTAAAAAATACATAAAATTTTGGGCTATTTACAGGTTAAAAATGCCTTTAATTTTGTGGCTTTTATTGTTAATTTATTTTGTACAAACTCATATACAATAATTGATGTGTTTTAGTTACAAGAGCCATTTTGTTAATTTATTTATTTTATATACATTTATTTGATAATTTGCTCAGGGATTTTGCTAAGATCAAGATATTGAGATGATGAATCGCGGATTCATCACCCCTATACTTAAACTTTGTTAGTCCTCGAGCAAATAAAGAATGAATATGTTGGGTTAACCCCTGACTGTGCATGTGAATACAACACTTGATCTGTTCAAGAACTCTCGGTTTTAGAGATCCTAAAATTCTAAGCTGAACCAAGCCCTAGTCAAAAGGTATCCAATTCCCCTAATCATCAGACTCTCTTTGTATACATATATAGTAGGGATATGACTTAAGTATTGACTGCAGTTACAAGAGTAGAGTCACAACGTCACTCAAGATTCCAGTCTAAGAGACTCTCCTAAGAACCCAATCCTCAACACTAGGGAATAAACCATTTCTTGCATCCAATTCACCGTCTCTTTAGTTGTTAGACTTGAAAGTGTAGATGGAAGTCCAGTTGATGGAGGCATAGGATTGTTTCATTTCTTCTCTCCCTCTCATTGGAATAAGGATCCTCTCAAGTGCCTTATTACTCAACGCATATTTTTGGTGTTGATCAGTGCATCCGTCAAGAGAAGTTGGAGTCGTTCGCACTAGTTTTCCTGGGAGTACACTGGGGTGTGCCTTTTTTGATTACCTATCGTACCTTCTACACCCAGACTTGTAGCATTTACGATGCAGAGCCCTTTTTTTGGTGCTAGCCCGACTCCTAGTCCTAATAGCGGTGGTCCAAGTGGACACTTTTGAAATGGTTGGGAGCGCTTGCCTTTGGTGGAAGCTCTTTTGATAATTGACTTTGTGTAATGAGAGATTTTCTTTAACATTTCATTGCTTTGTAGTATTTTTGGCTAGCTCCACTACTTTTACCAAGAGTTGGTGCACATTGATCAACAATTTTTTTATTTTATCACACCCTGGGACATAGGTAAATGTCAAGAGATAGCAAGAACCATGTTCCCATACTGGCTAAAGATGCTGACACTCAAGTTTCATGAAGCCACCTTTGATTTTATCCCATCCTCGAGCATCATCAAATCAAGTCCAAACTCAAATCCCTCATCCTGGTTCCTCAAGTGAAATTTCAACTCATCTCATCATAACTGCAATCATGTATATGAGGTGTTGATCATATTCTTAAGGTAGAGACTAAGCATGCAATATAGCACACAAATCTTTCAAACTAGGGAAATGTGAATAATTAAGTCCAAGACCCTAATGACTAAGGCTGGTTAACTCAAAATCTCAAGACCTCAAGAACCAAGTGTTCTTGAACATCACTAGTCTTATGTGAAAGTGAATAGTGTCAGGGATTAAACCAACTTATTAGTTAGTTTTTTTGTGATTTTTTTAGAGAGTTTTTCTTTATTTTCTTTTTTTTCAAATGTTTTTTTTAAAAAAAGATTGGTAAATAAGAAAGGACTTTAAAAATATATTTTTTAAGCAAATATGGAAAATAGTTTTTTTTGAAAAGTTTTCTTTTTTTTACCCACCCCATAATTATTGTATAATATATACAAAAATATGTGAAAGTACGAGCTATGGGTAAAGTATATATGTAATATATACATATATGTAATATATACATGCCCCCTATACTTAGCATGTGTTATGTCCTCAGAGCACAAGAAGCAAGAAAAGCGACGTAGCTCGTGCTAAGCGTATGATGACTAAAATAATAAAAAGTATAGAAGTCGATCCGCCCCCCTATACTTAGGCTATGGTCATCCTAAGTGTACAAGAAGAGCAAAAAATGGGGCAAACGAGGTCAAGAGGAGAAAATGGATGAGTAAATACACATTGTGGGCATCGGTCCCCCCATACTTAGGCTCTGGTCAGCCTAAGTATAGGACAGTCGTAAGTGTGAGAACCGATGTGATCTGGAGAATATACAAAGAAGGGAGAATGTACAAGAGGAATGAATCTTCTAAGATGTTGAATCTTCATGCTGCATCTTCATGAAGAGTAATATGATGTATCTGCTCTGTACTCACTCTGCATGAAGTTGATGAACTCGACTTGGACTAACTGCTCTTCCGAATCTACAAAATGCTTCAAAAATTGTCCATTTACCACATGAAATTGTGCACCATTTGTGAGATCTGCTATCTCTACACTTCCATTCTCATGCACTTTCTTAACAACAAAGGGACCCATCCATTTAGATTTGAGCTTCCTATGGAACATCTTCAACCTGGCATTGAACAACCATACCTTTTATCCAGGCACAAAGTGTTTGCACCTAATGTGATGATCATGCCATCTCTTTACTTTGTCCTTATAAATCAAATTGTTGTCATATGCCATGTTTCGGATTTCCACGAGTTCTTCAAGTTCAAGTCTCGACAAAGCTTCCCTAGTTGACAACTCCAATTAATCTTTTTAATTGCCCATTCGGATTTATGAATCAACTCTGTGGGCAAATGGCATGGCTTTCCATAGATCATTCTAAATGGTGAAGTACCTAATGGTGTCTTGTAGGTTGTCCTATAGGCCCACAGAACTTGGTCCAAGAGCTGAGACCAGTTCTTCCTATCGGGACGGACCAATTTCTGTAAAATACTCTTTACCTCTCTGTTCGAAACCTCTGCCATGTTGTTGGACTGTGGGTGGTAAGGACTAGTAACTCTATGCTCAAATCCATAGTCCTTAGCTAAAGATCTCATATCTCTGTTCACATAGTGTCTACCCCCATCAGATATCAAAACTTTTGTCACCCTGAACCTACTAATAATATGGTCTCTCACAAACTTACAAAAAGTCTTGATGTCTACGGTTCGGGTTGGGATAGCCTCCACTCACCTGGATAAATAATCAACCTCCAACAATATGTACTCATGTCCTTGGTTGTCGGAAAAGGGACCCATAAAATCTATGCCCCATGCATGAAAAACATCACAAATAATCGTCGGTTATATGGGAATCTCATCTCACTGTCCAACTGTCCCTCCCATCCTTTGACAGATCGGGCACAACCTTACAAAATCAATAGCATCTCTAAACAAGGTCGACCAATACAATCCACATTGAAGTACTTTGTGAGCGGTTCTCTTTCCCGAATGGTGTCCTCCAACCTCAAATGAATGACAATATTTGAGGATACTTTGGTATTACTCCTGAGGAATACACCTTCTCCAAACACAATCCGGTCCTTCGAAGAAAAGGAAAGGATCCTCCCAGTGGTATCTCCTCAAATCCGACTTCAGTTGATCAATGATGCTCCTAGTCCAACCATGGGGAACCTGCTTGGAGACAAGATAGTTAACCATGTTGACATACCACAGGAGTGAGTCAATAACACAAATTGACTCATCTGGGAAGGTCTCTCTAATCCGCTCATAATTAGGAGAATCCTTAAGTTCAATCCGAGAAAGGTGATCAGCCACAACATTCTTACTCTAGGTTTATCTTTTATTTCCAAATCAAATTCTTAGAGGAGTAAAATCCACCTAAGAAAACATGCCTTTGCGTCCTTCTTTTCCATTAAGTATCGAATGGTTGTATTATCAATGTAAATTGTCACCTTAGAGCCCAAAATATATGATCTGAACTTCTCGAGGGCCCATACTACCGTGAACATTTCCTTTTTAGTCAATGTATAATTCTTCTATGTAGGATCTAATACTCTACTCGTGTAATGGATCGCAAATGGAATCCCTTCTCGTCGTTGTCCTAACACAGCTCCTATAGCGAAATCTGAAGCGTCAGTCATGATCTCAATGGGGAGAGACCAGTCAGGAGCTTATAGGATAGGCTAGGCACAAATCTTCCTCTTCAAGAGCTCAAAGGCCTCCAGACACCTATAATCTACAACGAACTCTGTGTCTTTCCCTAAGAGCTCAGTCAGTGGGTGGGCGATCTTTGAAAAATTTTGAATAAATCTCCTATAGAATCCAACATGCTGTAAGAATAACCGCACTGACTTCACATTGGTAGGTGAATCGAGTTTCTTGATCACCTCCACCTTTGCAGGGTCAACCTCCATTCCCCTTTTGGAGATGACATGCACCAACACGATACCCTTCGTCACCATAAAGTGACTCTTCTCCCAGGAGAGTACCAGATTAACCTCTCTATACCTCGTGAGGACTCGATCCAATTGCGGTAAACATGTATCAAAAGAATCACCATGGACCGAGAAGTCATTCATAAACACTTCCAGGAAATCTCCTACCATCTCGACAAATATGGCTATCATGCACCGTTGAAATTTGCCCGGGGCATTGCAGAGCCCGAATGGCATGCGCCTGAAAGTATAAGTACCGAATGGACATGTGAATGTGGTCTTTTCCTGGTCCTCAAGTGCTGTAGCTACCTGGTTGTAGCCTGAGTACCCGTCACGAAAACAGAAGAACTCTTTCCCTGCTAATCTCTCCAAGATCTGATCAATAAAAGGTAAGGGAAAGTGGTATTTCTTGATCGTGGCATTCAAGCGCCTGTAATTGACACAGACGCGCCACAACGTGGGTACTCGTGTCACGATCTCTACCCCCTCGTCGTTGGTGACCATCTAAATACCCGACTTCTTCGGGACAACATGAAGTGGGGCCACCCACTTGGAGTCAGAAATAGGTATATACACCCTGCATTGCGCCATTTCTCAATATCTTTCTTCACTACTTCCCGTTAGATTGGGGTTAAGTCTCCTCTGGAACTCACGGGAAGGTCTCGCAATATCTTCAGTAAAACTGTGGTGCGAGCAGAGAGCGGGGTTGATGCCCACGAGATCCGAAACTGTCCAGCCAATTGCTTTACGGTTCCTCTTTAAGACTTCTAACAACCTAGATTCATGTTCTAAAGTCAAGTCTGAGCTAATGATAACAAGATATCTCTCATTAGGTCCCGCAAGAAAGGCATACTTGAGTGTAGGAGGTAGTGACTTCAGTTCTGGCAATGTGGTATCATCAAGCAAATCTGGTTGAACTGAATCTGAATCTAGTTCCGTGCTGAATGAAGGTGGGCTAAGTGGAGTAGTACTCGCCACCAACTCAGGAGTATGGGGAGTCGGATAGCTATAAAGTGAATCTTCTTCCAAGAGAGTACCAGATTCACCTCTCTACACATCGTGAGGACTCGGTCCAAGTGCACTAAACATGTGCCAAAAGAATCACCATGGACCGAGAAGTCATCCATGAACACTTCCAGGAAATCTCCCACCATCTCGACAAATATGGCGAGCATGCACCGCTGAAATGTACCTGGGGCATTGTAGAGCATGAATGGCATGCACCTGAAAGCATAAGTACCGAATGGACATGTGATTGTGGTCTTTTCCTGGTCCTCGGGTGCTATAGCTACCTGGTTGTAGCCTGAGTACCTGTCAAGAAAACAGAAGAACTCTTTCCCTACTAATATATCCAAGATCTGATCAATAAAAGATAAGGCAGAGTGGTCTTTCTTGGTTGCGGAATTCAAGCGCCTGTAATCGATATAGACACGCCACGACGTGGGTACTCGTGTTGCGATCTCTACCCCCTCCTCGTTGGTGACCATCTAAAGACTCGAATTCCTCGGGACAACATGAAGCGGGGCCACCCACATGGAGTCAGAAATAGGGTATATAAACCCTGCTATGCACCATTTCTCAATTGCTTTCTTCACAACTTCCCGTAAATTGGGTTAAGTGTCCTTTGGAACTCACGGGAAGGTCTCACATTATCTTCAGTAAAATGTGGTGCGAGCGGAGAGCAAGGTTGATGCCCACGAGATCCGACACTGTCTAGCCTATTGCTTTGTGGTTCCTCTCTAAGACTTCTAACAACCTAGACTCATGTTCTAAAGTCAAGTCTGAGCTAATGATAACAGGATATCTCTCTTTGGGTCCCGCAAGAAAGGCATACTTGAGTGTAGGAGGTAGTGACTTCAGTTATGGCAGTGTGGTATCATTAAGCAAATCTGGCTAAACTGAATCTGAATCTAGTCCTGTGCTGCATGAAGGTGGGCTAAGCTGAGTAGTACTCGCCACCAACTCAGGAGTATGGGGAGTCGGATCGCCAAAGAAATGCGGTAGTTTGGGTAAAGTCACGTTCGACTCATCATTTATGTCCCATGATTGTTCCGAAGGGGATGGAACTTACGGATCCATATAGAACTCTGTGTCATCATGAGAATAGGTAGATGCATCTCTCACAAGATCAGACAACACCTGGCAAACTGCATCATCCACTATGCCCTTTCCAGATGAAAGGGACTCACTCTTTCCTGAAGGAATCTGTCCCCAAATCCCAACTGTGCTAATCATTCTGCAATCTGCCTCTGAAGATGAGTACTCTGTGCTACTCTCTGAATCAGGTCGCTGACACTTGGTTTCCTTCATCTCAAGGTTCACTTCTCCGCCTGGAGAACGGAACTTCATCATTCCTGTACCATAATCAAAAGCTACGCATGTGGTCCTAACGAAGGGTCGTCCGAGAATGACCTGAGATTCTCTCTAATGATTGGGGGTCTCCATGTCCAAGACTGTGAAGTCAACCTGATAGTTTTGCCCCTCAATCGAGATAACTACGTCCTTCATTTCTCCCTTAGGTCTCTTCACTGAGCGATTTGTGAATTGGAGTAAAGCTCTATATTTGTGAATTGGACCCAACTCCAATTTCGGATATAATACTAAGGGAAGTAATTTGATCGAAGAACCGTCATCTAAGAGTGTGTGTGCAAATGCAAAGTCGTAAATACGACTCTCCACATAGTGAGCACCCATGTTTGTCTTTTTCCTTTGCAAAGTTTGATTCTTGAGACAATAGTTGTGGCTACTGATAATACATGTATTTTATATTTCGGTTATCTTTCTTACTGCTAACCCTTGTAGGTGTGCATCTCACCTTAAGGTATTTTTGGAATGCAGGATGGTTAGCCACATATTCATCAAATGGTGCCTTTACAGTGATGTTTTCTTTACAGAATCGTGCCATATTGAGGTCATCTTTCTGAATCTTTTTTATGCGCTTTCCTGCCGTAAGAGCATGGGGGAAAGGGATTGAAGCTAGAGAAACAGAAGATGAAGAATCTGAATCATGAACTGAAAGATCATTCTTTGCATTAACTGAAACAGAGTTCTTCATACATGAATCTTTTTGATGCAACATGGACTCAAAATCTAGACTATCTACTAAAGGTGTGGAATAGAAGCTGGAGTGGTATCCGCCACAACCGGAGATGCAAGGTCCTCGTAGACTCAGAAGAATATCCATGTTGTCTATGTTGCATACGTGCTCTTCTTCTCCTCTCAGCTCCCTGAGTAGAAATCCTCGAATGGTGCTGATGGGGCTTCGAAATATGATGTCTCTCCTCCTCATCCTCTGAAGACTCCTCAGGTAGAGCTCCAGATATGCCCCTCCTCGTATCCCTCGCCCAGTCAGGTACGGTCACGGTCCTTCCACTTCTGAGTGACATATGATTAGACTCATCACACGAAAGAATTTCATGTTCAGATCTAGGAGATGTTGAATAGTATACCTGACCAAAGTGCTGCTGAGAACTAGATCGGTTCAGGCTAATGGGGTTACCCTGAACTTGGGTTAGGATTGAGGTAGAGGGTGCAGTATGATCATCTCGCCATCTGGACAGGCGGTTGACATCCACCTGTAAGTCATGAATTTCATTCTTGTAGGAATGGAGCTCGTCGAGTATCTGTTGTTGAATGTCCACGGGACTAGACGAAGAAGAAAGTGGATAAGACTAGGAAGAAGAACGAGAAGAGTGGCCCTGCTGGCCAGGGTTCTGCCTCTGCTGCTGGGGTATCTGCTGAGATTGCAGGCCCTGCTAGCCCACCTGGTAATGGACCTGTCGGCCATACTATTGGTATTGTTGTCGTTGCTGCTAGGGTGGTTTGAATCCAGGGCTCTGCTGTAAAGGAGGTGGTGTGGAGGTGAATGCAGTGTTATGAAAGGTCGGGGGACACTGGTAGATATGTCGGTCTCCCAAACTTCCCTGCCTGGCAGGGTCCTGAGTATACCATACTCCATTCACCTCCCAAATCGGTGGAGGCTCCTCCTGAACTGTCTCTGCTAATGGAGGTGGCTGCTGGAAAGAGTGGGTGTAGGATTGGTCTTGCTCCCATGATTGGGGTTGCCCTGACACCAACTGCTCCTAAACATGGTGAACTCGGTAAACGGGAGCAGAGGGTGCAGTCATGGTGGTATCCTTATTTTAGATACCTTCTCAATCAACTCCTCCATCTGTTTTGGAAATTTGGAGATGCTCCTATCTAATTCATCCATCCTGTCGATCTTCTCAACTACTGTAAGCTTGTCTGCAAGGAGTCCATGCTAGGGATCACGTCCTGAGAGAGATCGACTACAGCTGATTTCCCCCCTCCAAATGAGAGTGAACTAGGGGGTGATGTATAGGCCCTGCTGGCCATTTGTGAGCGGCTAGTTTCAGCCATCTGCTCGAATACCTTCCAGACGATATCTGCTCCTCGTGATGTATAGCTGCCTCCACATGCAACGCTCACTAAACCCTGCATCTCAGGGTTGAGACCAGTAAAGAACGACAGGACCAAGATATTATCATCTAGTCCATGTCAGGGACACTTTTACAGGATGTCCTTGAATCTTTCCTAAGCATCACACGTAGTGCACATCCTCATCATGTTAGTTCTACTCAATAGGTAGAACTTCTTCAAAAACATGTCCTTGAACTGGGCATAAGTGGAGACTGTAACTCCCAAGTTCTTTACCCAGTAGTCAGCTTTTCTACCCAAGGCAAATGGAAGGTTTGTGAGCCTAATATAATCCTGGCTAACATTAGGATTTCTGAGGTTATCACAGATGAGCTCAAAGTCCCTTAGAAATGCATATGGCTCCTCAGACGCATTCCCATCAAAGTGTGGCTGCAGGTTCAGAAATTGCGGCTTCAACTCAAAATCAATTGTGGGTTCTGTCGGACTCAAGTCGTTCCGAATTTGATATTGTTCGGGGTTGAATGCCGCATCCATTGGTGGCTCGACCCCAACATTGAGATGTCCTAACTGAGCTCTGAGAAGTAGGTGTTGCTGCTCAGATGCAGCTAATCTAGTCAGTACCATTCTCAATGGGTCTTCATGGTTCTCTTCTTTCTCTTCTTTCTTCTTTGGAGGCATTTTTCTTGTGTCTTCTTTAGGTCCTGAATCAGCAATGTGTTCTTGATTAGAAGAGCATTTATAATCAAGATATTCACACCGAGGCGAAGGTCTTCCACGGTGAGGTGGGAAGAGAGAAAGGGAATGGTTTGAGAGTAACCATCCCGAGAGTGGGTGATCCTGGGCTCAAGAGGGTCATGAGTCCAGGTTGGTCCAAGTTGCGCATGGACCTGTGAAGACATACTTCTTGGAGGGTTCAACGAGAAATTCACAAAGTCCGAATAAATATCCCCCTAATCAGTCATCTTCGATATCAAAAGAACCGACTAGATCACAATATTCAATGAGGCACTAGTTCTACGGTGCACATAAATGTGCGGAGTAAACTCACACAATACAAATACAATTCAAACCCTCAATTTCACCAACTCAACACGTGATGGCTGTAAGGGTTCGGTCAAATTATCTTGTCAATTTTAGTTGATGATAAGTACAATCTTGGAAAGATTAACGAGCTGTTAGGTGCCCATATTTTCCTACAGACTGGCCCGGTTCTTACGACTAGTTGGACCTACTTTCAGCAAGTATATGAGTAAGTCCAGGCCAGAGCACGTTCCTTGAGGACTAAGGTGCCCTCTAAAACTCCCACTCTGCTAAGGAAGTCCGGTCCGTATAAATACGGCTACCCGTATTCCTCACTAAAAAGTAGCTAATCGCCTAAAAATAAAGAAACAGTAGTAAGTAAGAAATACTAGATTGGCTCTATCCTAGGGTCGTCTCTCTCTCACTTGCAAGCAAAACAAACAATGAGGGCTTTATGCACCCGAGAACAAGGTTCTTTTTATTCCAATTTTTTTAATCGACCTACTCAATTCAGACCCAATTTTAGAGTTAGGTTATCACTTGAAATTTATCTGAACACACAAACACGTCTACCATTCAGTCCCAATTCCCTTTTTGACCTTAAGTTGTAAAACAAGAGGGGAATCGGAAATCAGAATGCAAACTTGAATCGATGATGCATGCTCAGAAGAAGGTATACTTACAGTGAATCCCAGCACTCTCCATGCGTTATGCAAAACTGATTATATAAATTTTACACTAAATGCATGCAGATCGAGAAAACCGCACCTAAACAGTATACTATTAGCGGGGAAGAATTGATTTGATTTGAGCTAAGTAGTACATTTCTATGTGTGTCTCATTATGAATCTTATAAGATATGTGAATCTTCTAAGATATGTGTGGCCTAAATAATGATGGGAACAAATAGATTTGATGCTAAGATACCGTGTGCCTAATCCTTAATATCACCACTCAAGTCGAGCCACACCCTCATCGAAGAGTGAAACAGGTCTCGACACACCACAAATAATGATCAAGTCTTTTTTACACATGCGAGTTCTCAAACAAGAGCCGCTATAAAGGAGCAAAGTACCTAAATAATTACAACAATAATTACAAAAATTTCTCTCAAAAATAAATTAATTCTCCTCGATCTTCAACAGTCGGCACATGTCACGTCCGTCCACCTTCGATGTACTCCAAGTCCACCGGGCCCTCGCAAGGAAAATAAAATTTATATTAGAGAGATCAAAAATAAAATATACACAAAAATGATCAGAAAAATAATTGCGAAAAAATGGAGTAATTACAAGTGGCCTGGGAGTCAGACTACCCGAGTATGTGAAAATCTCAATCAAACTTGTTAAATTAATACCTAAGTCGTTTGCCTCCCCGGCAACGGTGCCATCTGACAAGTTGCTAAATACGATGTATAATTTGCATTCGTTGTAGTACTTGTAATTAGCGAATCAATCAGAATAGAGAGAAGATCTCCGTGAAAAGTATCGCAGCTTTAATTTATATCTCGGACAAGTCCGGGGTCGAACATAGGGAGGCAAAGGAACAACTTTGGGGTTAATTCGAAAATGAAGATATAGATTTTCAATGCGAATATTTTTTTTATATTTTTTATGCAAAAAGAAATGTGAAATGCGATATGCGGGTGAACTAAGACAATAAGAAAACACACAATTAGGCCAAATTCATTTTAATGTCAAATCAGTTCAGTTCAGCCAAATTATATTTTTCCTAAAATCCTACTCTAGAGATTAACACAAAAATCATTTTTTGTATTTTTCAAGGTTAAAATGCAACAATGGAAAAAACACACTTTTTATGGGTATTTTCATAATTTTATAAACAAACAGTAAGCAAAAAATCATGAAAAATTTATTGGGATGAAAATATGATGAAAGGAAGACACAGTAATATTTTTGGAATTTTTTGACAAAATATGAATTTTTTATGTATGTTTAAGTGAAAATAGAGTAATAATGAGTAATTAATTTCTAATAAATCCATTAATAAAATTAATCAGAGTGTAAATTTATCACAATAAGATATTTTCATATGCAATTCAGGAGATTTGAAATTTTGCAAAAATGATGTACATAGATTTAATTAAACATCAAATACAAAAATCACTCTATGATTTCTTTTAGGCACAAGACAACTCCAATGAATGTGAAAGCAGACTTTAAGTAATCATCTCTAATTTTTGGAGCAACAGTAAGTGAGATATGAATTTAAAAGCTCAATATAGGTAAAATATGCATATTTTCAATTAACTAATTTTAGTTAATTCACAATATATCACAAAAATAATAAAATTTCAGATGGTAGACAATATGTTGCTCAACACAATGACATTTTTCATTGAATAAAATGGTACTCAATAGAAGTCCAAATTAAAATGCGAACACAGGGGTATCGGTGCAAATATGGAAACTAAAATTACAATGCAAATTATATACAAGGACTATTATGCAATATTAAAAACATGTAGTAAATAAAATGCAATTTTTACAATAAAAAATTAAAGAAAAAATGACCTTCTTTTGGAGCACAGTGGGGAAGGAACCCAAAACGCAGATGGCGGCGGCGTCGCCCGCGGTCGCGCACAGCGGCAGAGGCGTGGGCGGCGGCCTGTGGTGGATGACATCGGGCGGCTACGGGTCTAAGGCGGTGATGGGTGGCCGCAGAGGCGCTGGGAACGGGGTTGCGGCTGTGGACTTCGGACGGAGGCGGCAGTGATGCGCCTAGGGTGGGCCGCGGAGCGTGCGACGCACGGCCACCGCTGGAGGGGCACGAGGCAGTCGTGCGCGCACCACGCGCGGAGGATCAGGGGCAGCGATGACACTGGCGGTTGGCGCGGCTATGAGGAGGTTGGTGGGGGAGCCCGTTGCTCCTCCTGTGGTTTATTTTTTAAAAAATTTTTTAAAGAAAAGTTTTTTTACTGTTGTGATTTTTTGTTTTAGATTTTCATTTTTTATTTTGTTTAAACAGGAACTAATATGTACACAAAAAGGGAAGAAAATGGTAGCGTGAAGATGATATGAACTAAACAAATAGGGGCATGTGGATGGTCATGTGATGTGATTAAAAAATGCAAAAATGTAAGATGATAACATGAAGGGGAAAATACCTACAATGGAGATGATCACCTATAGTGTGCTCACGAGAGCATGGTCTTCGCTCGAATCGTCGGCAAGCGATGAGCTTGAGCAGTACGCGAAGGCGGCTGCGATGTTGGCCAAAAAGCCAACAGATCTCACCGGAGAGAGGGTTGTTGTCGCTCTACCGAGGTTGTGTCGCTGTCACTGATTCAACTCTGGGAGCTAGGCTCTCCTCACATAAAGATGGATCAATTGCAAAATGAGGAGGATGAGATGTATATAAAGAGAATACATGAGAAGTTATTAAAGTGGTGGAGTTGAATGAGAGGTTGTATTATTAATGGAGTTGAATGGGAGGTTATTAAAAATGGTGGAGTTGAATGGAGGTTGGTGGTAGAAGAGAAGTTATTGTAGAGAATGATAATTAAATAATAAAATAAATAATGATATAAAGTAGGATACTTTAAATACAACAAAAATATAGAGGAAGAAAAATAGTGGAGAATTTACAAAGGAATACATACAACATGTACATTTTTTTTGCTTTTCTAATATGTATTTTTTGTCTTTTTAATAAGATATATTTACAACAGAAAAATACAATAAAATACTATAATCAACATACAACAGAACGATGATTTTTTTGGATTTTTAAGTAACTGAGAATGATAAAATAAAAAAAGAAGAAAGAATGAATATATACATAATATACAATGTGCATCTAGATCCCAAAACTCAACTTTTGCAAATGAACTCCGATATTAATGAAACCACTTCCGTTGGATAGATAATTTTTAACTTGAACTTTAAAAGTGAGTTTGGTGAATTCGGAGTTCATACGGAGCGGGAATTTGGCTTGGAAGTTAGATTTTACGGCTTTTTCTCTTTAGGATTTAGGAGCATTTATTTGAGTGAAATTTGTTTTGTATTTTGTAGTTTTATATAATTTTTTATGAACAAGTTAGAGAAGGAATTAGCCAAAAAGGAGTTGAAATAAAATTATTAAAAATACATGAAGTTTTGGCTATTTATAGATGAAAAACTCCTTTAATTTTGTGTCTTTTTTTATTGTTAATTTATTTTATACAATCTAATATACAATAAAGTGTGTGCTTTATTTACAAGAGTCATTTTGTTAATTTATTTATTTTATATACATTTATTTGATAATTTGCTCAGTGTTTTTGCTAAGATCAAGATATTGAGATGATGAATCGGGATTCATCAGGAGGGTTAAGACGGCATTAACCAATAATGATTGTCATTAAGACTAATTAAACATGATTAAAGAAACTAATGACAGATTGAATACCGCTAATGATCATTAGCAAACACTAATCAATAGTTAGCAAAAGATAAGGGCAAGCTGCGAAAGTTAAATCGTGATTAGTGAAAGTTAATCACGATTAATGTTAATTAAGCATCATTAACGAATCCAGAATCCTCTAGAATGTTCCAACTTAGGACCCAAGTTTGGGATAAGTTTTGGCCAAAACCATGGGCCGCTAAACCATGGTTAAGGTCTAAACCATAGTGTTCTAACCTTGGTTAGTGGTTTTCTGGAGCCTATAAATAGACCCCCCTACCCATTCATTCTCTACGATTTCCACTAACACCACCACCCCAAGGGCTAGGGTCGAGAGGTCGGGAGGAGGAGTAGGAGGCGAGGGAGGAGTGCTAGCGAAGCGTTGTCGGGAAAACGAGGAGGAGAAAGGTATGATCCTCTCTTAGTTTGTTTCGTAAGCTAGGATTTAAATTCATCCTCTTTTCTTCCAAGCTTTGTTCTTGATTCATCTTTCTTTCCGATTCGTTTTCTGTTGTGTTTCGAGGAGAAATCTGTGTAACACCCTACTTAGGTGCAGGCGGTTATACACGTTAGTGAACCCAGTGATTCGTCACGCATTCACTCATCTAAGATGTGTGGTATCTACCGATTCTCCATCGTTTATGTTTCTATTCTTTAAATTATGCTTTTATAGTTATTTTGATGGAGAAATTTGTGTAATACCCTACTTAGGTGCAGGCGGCTATGCACGTCAGTGAACCCTGTGATTCGTCACACATTCACTCACCTAAGATGCGTGGTGTCTACCGATTCTTCATCTCTTGTTGTTTGAGTATAGTCTTTCAGTGTCGTGGTTGTTTTCCTCTAGATTGATTTTAGAGAGGAAACTCTTTTCGTTTTTGTTTTGAAATATGTCCCGATATAAAGGGTAACTCTGCCAAAATTTTCTGAGAAATATGTCCCGATATTGGGGGAAACTCTGCTGAAATTTTCCAAGAAATATGTCCCGATATAAGGGGAAACCCTGCCAAAATTTCAAGAGAAAATATGTTCTTGGTGTTCTTCATGTTCTTTGTGTTCTTCGCGTTCTTCCTGTTCTCCGTTCGTTCTTTGCGTTCTTGCCACGTTCTTAGCATTTTTTATACAAAAATGAAATTCGATCTTTTCAGGAGCTTTAAAACATCCTTTTTGAAAACAAAACATGATAAAGCCTTGCATACGTGAGAGAGAGCTCGATTAGGTAACAAAATCCTTCCTTTTGTTGTTGCGTTTTCATACGAGATTATTGAAATTCTTGATTTTATGTTCTTTGCTATGAAGAACCCTACTTTTGGCTATTTTTGAAAAAATTTCGAGAGTTGCTTTGTGATTCCTACTAAAATAAGATTTAAGCATCAAATTGATGTGGTGGCTTTGAAAGTTAGGGTTTGTGAGTTAAAATAGGCATAAATACGAGTATATATGCATATGAATAATATATATGTGAGTCCATACTAAGTGTTACTGATTATGCAAATTGGAGACTTAAGAAAATAATTATATCATGGGAATTGATGTTATTTGAGTTGGATCCTGAAAAGGATTGTGTGTCACATTAAGGATGACTGGGAGTAGAACTACCGGTCGGGCACTCAACCTATAGGTTTGTAGAAAGGAACCCGTATTAGCGTTCCCTACCTAAGTGGTACACGGTTGTCCTGTTATGATAAGTGCGCACGAAATGAATGATTTGCAATGCGTGGTACCGGGAGCTAATATCTTTGGGTTGAACGATGGAAGATGTGGTCGTGCCATGTGGAGGCACGGTGGTTCAATAGCGGCTGGGTCACGATAATATGTATTTTAAGCTGCTAGGTTATATGATTAAATGTTAGCCTGAGATTTTAAGTAACCGAGTCCTCGAGGACAGTGTGTTCATTTGTTTTCCAAGCTGAGGGTTTGAGACCCTGTTTAATAAAGGAAAAGGAAATTGTCAGGGTAGTATTGGAGGATTGGTTGAGGCGATGTGCGGCGGCATAATCTTACCAAGATCAACACAATCTCCAATCCCGAAGTGTCCACAGCTTCAGAGTCTAAGAATGGTGGGGTTCCACTGGACTAATCCCTTATGTGGAATAGAAAAGAATAGGACTTAAATTAGTGAAAGGATTGTAACTTTTAATGACAACAAGTTTAGAAAAAGCATACAATTTGTTTGCTTTTCTCTTCTTCGTTACTTAGCATTCGCTAATTGTTATCCTATGATTTATGAAAAATTTAACAGGTGTCGGTGAGCCATCGCAAGGACCTTAGTAGACATCCAACCAGCCACAATAGATTTACTTTTTAAGGTAGTTAGTAATCTTTTATATATTTTACTTTCAAGATGATGTACATGTAAATGGTTATAATGGGACAATGTATCATCTGAACTTTATTTAGTGAATGGAAAAGTGTTGAAATATTTTCTGCTGAATATATTTTATTTGCAGTCTGTTTATGAATGTTAGTTGTGATTGATGAATAAATTATTGCTAAGTAACCAGATTCGGTTATGGGAGGATCCGAAGGTCCGAAATTGGGGTCGTGACAATGACTTCCTTAAAGGTCAAGACAAAAATGAAGTAGAGGAACTCATTGAATCCCCATAGGATTATGAGCTTCTAGATCTAGAAACTAAGAGATAAATAAAGATGACATACTCATACCTCTTTGAAGGAATTCGAGAGTGGTTGCACCACCTGAAAGGTATGAACTGCATGTGTCAGTTGAGACTGATAATGATCCTACTTCATTTTGATGAAGTACTCGTGGATCATGACAAGGATAGATGGATGCTAGAAATGAAGTCAGAAATTGACTCCATGCATAAGAATGGTGTATGGACCCTAGAGGATCCACTTGATGGGGTAAACCCATTAGGTGTAAATGGATCTTCAAGAGAAAGAAGGGACTTGATGGGAAAGTAGAGACTTTCAAGGCATGACTCGTGGCTAAAGGCTACACACAGAGAGAAGGCATTGACTATAATGAGACATTCTCTCCAGTGGATATGCTTAAGTCCATCAGAACACTGCTAACTATAGCTGCATATATTGACTATGACATCTGGCATATTGACATCAAGATTTCCTCAATGGATACCACGAGGAGGATATCTATATGGAGCAACCCCAGGGCTTCATAACTGAGGAAGGTAAAGTATGCAAGCTGAAGAAATCCATCTATGGGATCAAACAAGCTTCTCGTAGCTGGAATATCATATTTGACGAAGCCATAAAGAGATATGATTTTGTGCAGAATCCTAATGAACCTTGTGTGTACAAGAATATTAGTGGGAGCGACATTGTGTCGTCGTGTTTTACGTAGATGACATCCTTATCGTTGGGAATGATACAGGGATGATGATTAGTGTTAAGATTTGGCTTTCCCATACCTTCGAGATGAAAAATCTTAGAGAAGCCTCTTACATCTTGGGTATGAAGCTGTTCAAAAATCAAGAAAAGAGGATATTGGGATTATCACAACATGGGTACATTAAGAAAATTCTTGAACGTTTCTGTATGGATAGTTCCAAGAAAGGTTTCCTCCCCTTAAGACATGGTATCCACCTGTCTAAAGGGATGGCTCCTCAAAGTGTTGAGGAAAAGAAATCCATGGTTGGATGCCCCAATGCATCAGTTGTAGGAAGCTTAATGTATGCCATGATGTGTACTAGGCCAGATATCTACCATGCAATGGGAGTGGTAAGTCGTTACCAATCCTACTATGGAGAACAACACTGGACTGCAGTGAAGAACATTTTCAAGTATCTAAGCAGACACAAGACTACATCTTTGTCTATGGAGATGGTGATCTCCAAGTCTTGGGATACATGGATTCAGACTTCCAGTCGGATATTGATGATTGAAAGTCGACATTAGGGTTTGTGTTCCTGTTGAACGGTGGTGTTGTGAGCTGGACAAGCAAAAAGCAGGATACTGCAGTAGATTCCACAACAGAAGCCGAATATATTGCCACATCAGATGCTGCAAAGGAGGCGGTGTGGTTGTGTAAGTTCATCCTAGAACTTGGTGTAGTTTTCTCTGATAATCCCATCCCGTTACTCTGTGATAACATGGGAGCCATTGCCTATGCAAAGGAACCTAGAGGACATCAAAAGAGAAAGCACGTGGAAAGAAAATACCACATCATACGGGAGATTCAAAAGCATGGTAACATCATCATCACCAAGGTGGCATCTGAAACACGTTGTTGATCCTCTTACCAAACCTTTGACACAGAAGGTTTTCGACCAGCATGTAATGAGTATAGGTTTAAGGATTTTTCCCGAATGGTTCTGAGGGCTAGTGGGATATTGTTAGCCATGTGAGCTCGAGGCGAACCATTCCTATAATAAAAGTTATTGCAATATACGATTTATAAATAAAAGTTATTGATTGTTTCACTCCCTTTCTGAGATTAAATGAATGAATGCACTATAAGGTCCCTCTATACAAATAGTGTTATTTACCATGTCCATCTTAATGATCATACAATTGTTGATTCATTAATTGAATCATAGAGGCTAGTGCTTGGATGAATATCTAAGGAGTTAGATTGAGGACTCATCATGCACTGTCAAATGATTATTAAGAGATAATCTCCAGACTGAGTAGGAGATGGCAATCCTTTCTCATTTAGGTTGATATCTGACCAGCCTCTTGATGTAGGTCCTCTTCATAGGAATAGATATTCGGAGGTATCGGATTAGTTAGGTAAAGGAGTTCACTTAACAGATCGAGATAACCAAAATCCCGTATCGTATACTGTCACGATAGAGGCACGCATCCTCTGATCGGAGACAGATGTGTTACTATATATCTGAGTGTGTACATTTGGCAGATGATGAATCGTTGAGCATGTGACATAATTTGTATTCGTTGTAATATGTGTACTTAGCGAATCAGTCAGAACCGAGAAAAGATCACCATGAAGAGTTTCTCAGCTTTAATTTATATCCCCAGCAAGTCCAGGGTTGAACACAGGGAGGCAAAGGAACAACTTCAGATTTATTCAAAAACTTAGGTCTAGATTTCCAATGCGGAATTTTTTTAAAATTTTTATGCAAAAATAATGTAAGATGGAATGCAATAAGTAGGTGAATTAAGGCAATAAGAAAACACACAACTAGGACAAATTAGTTTTAATATGAAATTAATCAAATCTAGCCAAATTGTATATTTTTCTAGAACCCTAATCTAGAGATGAGTACAAGACACTTTTTTTGTAATTTTATGGGTTAAAATGCAATGATGAAAAATGCACACTTCTTATGTCTTTTTTCGTAATTTTTTACACAAACAGAATGCAAAAATCGTGAAAAAAATAATGGAAATAAAACATGATGCAAGAAGGCTATAGTAATTTTTTGGAATTTTTTGACAAAATATGAATTTTTTAGTGGAAACAGAGTGGATGCAAGTAATTAATTTTTAATAAATCCACATAAACATATTAGATATAATGTGAATTATCTCACATAGGTATTTTTATATGGAATCCAGAAGATTTGAAATTTTGCAAAATAGATGTGTGTTGAATTAATTAAAAATCATTTATTAAAATCACTCTATAATTTATTTAAGGCATAGGACAACTCCAATTAAAATGAAATTTGGACAGTAATTCAACAACATTTCATGAACAAATTCTGATTTTTGTGGAATTTTTGGAGCAACTGTGAGTCAGATATAAATTTAAGAGCTTAAAGTGGATAAAATATGCAAAATTGCACTTGGACAATTTTAATTAATCAACCCACAAAAATACAAATAAATATCCATAAGATAGAGAATTAGTTGCTCAACAAAATGACATATTTTATTCAAATAAAAGATACAAAATGGATGTCCAAAATATAATGCAAACATAGGGGTGTTTGTGCAATTCAGAAAATATAGTACTCACAATAAAACATGTACATGGACTGATTCGTAATTACAGAAGCTTAATATGAAAATATGCAATTGTTCCAAACCAAAAATTAAAAAAAAAGAAAATGACCTTCTTCTCCATACTGATAGGGAGAAAATAGAAGGGGAAATTGGAGCATCGAGGGGCAGAGGTGGCTGGCCGCGGGCTGCGGTGCGCCGCGGGGTGGCGGAGTGCTAGCAAGTTCTGTTGGAGGAGTAGGGGACGACGCAACGGTGGAGGGAGTGGTACCGTGACGGAGGCCGCTTGAAGCCGTGAGGTCAGCGTCGCACGACTGCGCACTGGTTGGTCATGCGTTGGGGACGGCACAACAGTGAGCTGCGGAGGTGGCGGAGATGTCATGACAGAGGCCACCGGCAGTAGCGGAGGGGAGCCATGAGGGCGACGATGACGCTCAGTAGTGGTGGGAATCGGTGGGTGTTGCCCACTGCTGCTGGTTTTTTTTGAAAAATTTTTACTGCTATGCTCTGCTTTTTTAATTTAAAATTTTTTTAAATTTTTTAAACATGGATTACAAAAGATAAAAATGTGCCGGTGAAGGCGGTGATGGAAATAATGGAAGTGATGATGCCGTGGAGTAGAAAAATGAAGATATAACGGTGGTGGTGTGATAAAAGAATGCAAAAATAACAACGACGACAAAATGAGATGAAAAAACCTACAGTGGAAGCGTGTGCCTATGATGTGCTCACGAGAAGCACGGTCCTCGCTCAAATTGTCGGCAAGATATGAGCTCGAGCAATGCGCAGATGCCTCTGCGATGTTGGCTAAGAAGCCAATGGATCTCACCAGAGAGAGGGTTGTCATCGCTCGACCGCGGTTGTATCACTTTCACCGATTCAACTCGAGGAATTAGGCTCTTCTCATATAAAGATGGATCAAGTGCAAAATGAGGAGGAAGGGATGTATATAAAGAGAAAAATGAGAAGTTATAAAAGTGGTGGAAGGGAGGTTAATAAAATGGTGGAGTTGAATTAGAAGTAAGAAAAAATGGTATAACAATGGAGTCGAATGGGTGGTTATTGTAGAGAATGAAAATTAAATAAAAAAAGTAAATAATAAGATCAAGTAGGCTACTAAAATACAATAAAATATAGAGAAGAAAAATAGTGGAGAACTTACAAAAGAAGACAAACAACAAGCACATTTTTTACTTTTCTAATTTTCATTTTTTGTATTTTTAATAAGAGATATTTACAACAGAAAATAAAATAAAATACTAGAAATAAAATACAACTAGGCCCCAAAACTCAAATTTTGCAAAGGAGCTCCAATTTTAATGAAAATACTTCCGTTGGATAGATAATTTTCTAACTTAAACTTTAAAAGTAAGTTTGGTGAATTTGGAGTTCATACGGAGCGGGAACTTGGTTAGAAAGTTGGACTTTATGGTTTTTTCTCTTTGGGATCTAGGAGTATTTATTTGAGGTGGAATTTATTTTAGATTTTAGTATTTTTATATACATTTTTATGAACAAGTTGAATAAAGAATTAGACAAAAAGGAGTTGAAATGAAATTGTTGAAAATACGTGAAGTTTTGGGCTATTTACAGGTGAAAAACTCCTTTAATTTTGCGGATTTTTTATTGTTAATTTATTTTGTACAATCTAATATACAATAACTAATGTGTTTTATTTATAAGTCATTTTGTTAATTTGTTGATTTTATGAACATTTATTTGAGATTTTGCTCAGGGATTTTGCTAAGATCAAGATATTGAGATGATGAATCGCGGATTCATCACACCCCTATATTTAAACTTTGCTAGTACTTGAGCAAATAAAGAATGAATAAGTTGGATTACCCCCTGACAATGCATGTGACTACAAGACTTGATCTGTTCAAAACTCTTGATTTTAGAGATCCTAAACTTGTAAGCTGAACTAAGCTCTAGTCAAAAGGTATCCAATTTCCCTAATCATCAGATTCTCTTTGTATGCATATATAATAGGGATATGACTTTAAGTGTGGATTGCAGTTGCAAGAGTAGAGTCGCAACGTCACCCAAGGTTCCAGTCCAAGAGACTCTCCCAAGAACCCGATCCTCAACACTAAGGAATAAACCATTTCTTGCATTCAACCCACTGTCTCTTTAGTTGTCAGACTTAAAAGTGTAGATGGAAGACCAGTTAATGGAGGGCATATGATTGTATCATTTCTTCTATCCCTCTCATTGGAACAAGGATCCTCTCAAGTACCTTATTAACTCAACATATGTATTTTTTTTGTTGATCAGCATGTCCATAAAGAGAAGTTGGAGTCATCTGTACTTTTTTTCCTGAGAGTACACTGGGGTGTGCCTTTTTGAGTATCCAATATACCTTCTACACCTAGACTTGTAGCATTTACGATGCAAAGCCCTTTTTGGTGCTAGCTTGACTCCTCATCCTAATAGCGGTGGTCCAACTGGACACTTTGAAATGGTTGGGAGAGCTCGCCTTTGGTGGAAACTCTTTGATATTTGACTTTGTATGGTGAGAGATTTTCTTTCAACATTGATATTTATTTTCTTTGCTTTTCTTTTTGGCTAGCTCCACTGCTTTTACCAAAAGTTGGCGTACATTAATCAATAATTTTTTAGATTTCATCACACCCTAGCACATAGGTAAATGTCAATAGATAGTATAAGAACCATGTTCTCATACTGGCTAAAGATGCTGACACTCAAATTTCATGAAGCCTTCATTGATTTTATCCCATCATCGAGCATCATCAAATCAAGTCCAAACTCAAATCCCCCATCCCAGTTCCTCAAGTGAAATTTCAACTCATCTCATCATAAATGTAGTCGTGTATGTGAGTTGTTTATCATATTCTTAAGGTAGAGATTAAGCATGCAATATAGCACACAAATCTTTCAAACTAGGGAAATGTGAATAATTCAGTCAAGGACCTAAATGACTAAGGTTGGTTAACTCAAAATCTCAAGATCTTATAAACGAAGTGTTCTTGAACATCACAAGTCTTGTGTGAATATGAATGTGTCAGGGATTAAACCAACTCATTAGTTAGGTTTTTTGTGATTTTTATTTTTGTGATTTTTTGTTTTTTTGAAAAAACAAAGGAAAAGAAGAAAGATGTTTTTTAGAAAAAAAAAGGTTTTTGCTTTTTTTCAATTTTTTTGAAAAAGACACATTTTTATCATATAAGGAAAGAAAAAGTTTTTTTGAAAAAGTTTTTTAAGATTTCTTCTTTTGTTTTAAAAAGGATTTTTTGTTTTTACCAATTTTACCCATCCCATAATTATTATATAGTATCTACAAAAATATGCGAAAGTAAGAGCTATGGGTAAAGTATATATGTAATATATACACGCATGTGTTATGTCCTCAGAGCACAAGAAGAGAGAAAACGACATAGTTTGTGCTAAACGTAGGATAGCAAAAATAACAAAAACTATAGAAGTTGATCCGCCCCCTATACTTAGGCTTTGGTCATCCTTAGTGTAGAAGAAGAGCAAAAATGGGGCGGAGGAGGTCAAGGGGAGAAATGGATGAGTATATACACATGGTGGGCATCGGTTCCCCCTATATTTTGGCTCTAGTCAGCCTAAGTATAGGATAGGAGTAAATGTGAGAACCGATGTGATATAGAGAATATACAGATAAGGGATAATATACAAGAGTGGATGAATCTTCTAAGTAGCTGAATCTTGATGTTGCATCTTCATGAAGAGTAATATGATGTATCTACTCTGTTCTCACTCTGCATGAAGTTGATGACCTCGACTTGGACGAACTGTTCTTTCGAATCTACAAAATGCTTCAACAGTTATCCACTTACCACATGAGATTGTGCACCATCTGTGAGATCAGTTGTCTCTACACTTCCATTCACGTGCACTTTCTTAACAACAAAGGGACGAGGATCATGCCATCTCTTTACTTTGTCCTTATAAATCAAACTGTTGTCATATGCCCTGTTTCGGATTTCCACGAGCTCGTTCAAGTTCAAGTCTCGACAAAGCTTCCCTAGGTGACAACTCCAATTAATATGCTTAATTTCTCCTTCGGATTTATGAATCAACTCTACGGGCAAATGACATGGCTTGCCATAGATCATTCTAAATGGTGAAGTACCCAATGGTGTCTTGTAGGCTGTCCTATAGGCCAACAGAAATTGGTCCAAGAGCTGGGACTAGTTCTTCCTATCATGGCAAAATAGTTTCTGCAAAATACTCTTCACCTCTCTGTTCAAAACTTCTGTCATTCCATTGGACTATGGGTGGTAAGGACTAGTAACTCTGTGCTCAAATCTGTAGTCCTTAGCTAAAGATCTCATATCTCGGTTCACAAAGTGGCTACCCCCATATGATATCAAAGCTTTTGGCACCATAAACATAGCAAAAATATGGTCTCTCATAAACTTACAGACAGTCTTGCTGTCTGCGGTTCAGGTTGGGATAGCCTCCACCCACATAGATAAATAGTCAATCGCCAATAATATGTACTCATGTCATTGGCTGTTGGGAAAGGGACCCATAAAATCTATTCCCCGTGGATCAAAAACATCACAAATAATCATCGGTTGCATGGGAATCTCATCTCTCTGTCCAACTGTCCCTCCCATCCTTTGACAAATTGGGCACGAACGTATAAAATCAATAGCAGCTTTAAATAGGGTCGGCCAGTACAATCCACATTGAAGTACCTTGTGAGCGGTTCTCTTTCCCAAATGGTGTCCTCCGGCCTCAAGTGAATAACCATATGTGACGACACTCTGGTACTCCTCCTGAGGAATACACCTTCTCCAAACACAATAAGATCCTTCAAAGAAAAAGAAAGGATCGTCCCAGTGGTATCTCCTCGAATCCGACTTCAGTTAATCAAGCTACTCCTAGTCCAACCATGGAGAACCTGCTTGGAGACAAGATAGTTCACCATGTTGGCATACCATGGAAGTGAGTCAATAACACAAATTAGCTCGTCTGGGAAGGTCTCTCTAATCCGCTCATAATCAGGAGAATCCTTAAGTTCAATCTGAGAAAAATGATCAGCTACAACATTCTTCACTCCAGGTTTATCTTTTATCTCCAAATCAAATCCCCGGAGGAGTAAAATCCATTTAAGAAGACATGTCTATGCGTCCTTCTTTTCCATTAAATATCGAATGATTGTATGATATGTGTAGATTGTCACCTTAGAGCCTAAAATATATTACCTGAACTTCTCGAGGGTGCATACTACAGCGAGCATTTCCTTTTCAGTCATTGTGTGTAGGGTCTAATACTTTGCTCGCGTAGCGGATTGCAAATAGGATCCCCTCTCATCGTTGTCGTAACGCAGCTCCAATAGCAAAATCTGAAACTTCAGTCATGATATTCATAGAGGAGAGACCAGTCAGGAGCTTGTAGGATAAGTGAGGCACAAATCTTCCTCTTCAAGAGATCAAAGGCCTCCACACATCTATGATCTACAATAAACTATGTGTCTTTCCCTAAGAGATCAGTCAGTGGGTGGGCGATCTTTGAAAAATCCTGAATAAATCTCCTATAGAATCCAACATGCCCTAGGAATGACCGTACTTACTTAGCGTTGGTAGGTGGATCAAGTTTCTTGATCACCTTCACCTTAGCAGGGTCAACCTCCATTCCCCTTTTGGAGATGACATGCCCCAACACGAACCATAAAGTGACTCTTCTCCCAGGAGAGTACCAAATTCACCTCTCTACACCTCTTGAGGACTCGGTCCAAGTGCTCTAAACATGTATCAAAGGAATCACCATGAACCAAAAAGTCATCCATGAATACTTCCAGTAAATCTCCCACCATCTCGGCAAATACGACGATCATGCACTGTTGAAATGTGCTTGGGGCATTGCAGAGCTCAAATGGCATGCGCCTGAATGTGTAAGTACCGAATGGACATGTGAATGTGGTCTTTTCCTGATCCTCAGGGGCTATGGCTACATAATTGTAGCCCGAGTACCTGTCAAGAAAATAGAAGAACCCTTTCCCTGCGAGTCTCTCCAAAATCTGATAGATAAAAGGAAAGGGAAAGTGGTCTTTCTTGGTCCCGGCAACGGCGCCATCTGATGAATCGCTGAGTACGTGATTTAATTTATGTTCATTGTAATACGTGTACTTAACAAATCAGTTTGAACAAAGAGAAGATTTCCGTGAAGAGTGTCTTAACTTTAATTTATATCTTGAGCAAGTCCAGGGTCAAATACAGGGAGGCAAAGGAACAACCTCGGATTAATTCAAAAATTTAGGTCTAGATTTCCAATGTGGTTTTTTAAAAAAAATATGCAAAAATAATGTAAGATGGAATGCAATATGAGGGTGTATTAAGACAATAAGGAAATACACAACTAGGCCAAATTAATTTTAATATGAAATTAATCAAATCTAGTCAAATTGTATTTTTTCTAGACCCTAATCTAGAGATGAGAACAAGACACTTTTTTTAGAATTTTATGGGTTAAAATGCAACAATGAAAAATGCACACTTTTATCAATTTTTTCACAGTTTTTGACACAAATAGAATGCAAATATCATGAAAATTTTACTAGAAATTAAACATGATGCGGGGAGGCTATAATATTTTTTTGGAATTTTCAGACAAAATATGAATTTATGGATTTTTTAATGGAAATAGAGTGGATGCAAGTAATTAATTTCTAGTAAATCCACATGAACGAATTAGCCATAATGTAAATTATCTCACATATGTATTTTTATATGGAATCGAGACGATTTGAAATTTTGAAAAATAGAAGTGTGTGGATTTATTTAAATATCATTTAATAAAATCACTCTACAATTTATTTCAGGCATAGGACAACTCCAATTAAGATGAAATTTGGATAGTAATCCAATCACATTTCATGGCATCAATTCTGATTTTTTGTGGAATTTTTGTAGCAACCGTGAGTCTAATATAAATTTAAGATCTTAAAGTGGATAAAATATGCAAAATTACACTTGAACAATTTTAATTAATCAACCCACAAAAATACAAATAAATATCCATAAGATAGAGAATTAGTTGCTCAACAAAATGGCATATTTCATTCAAATAAAAGACACAAAATGGATGTCTAAATTATAATGCAAACATAGGGGTGTATGTACAATTCAGAAAATATAGTACTCATAATAAAACATGTATAGGGATTGATTCGTAACTACAAAAACATAGTATGAAAAACATGCAATTTTTCCAAATAAAAATTTTTTAAAAATGACCTTCTCCATATGGATAGGGCGAAAGTGCAAGGGGAAGATGGAGCGCTAAAGGGCGGAGGCAGCTGGACGTAGGCTGCGGGCGGTGGTGCACCCCGGGGTGGCAGAGTGGTGACGGGCTCTGCTGGAGGAGTGGAGGATGGCGCAATGGCAGAGGGAGCGGTGCCGTGACGGAGGCCGCTTGGAGCTGTGAGGCCGGCACCGCACGGCGGCGCACGGGGTGGTCGTGCGCTGGGGACGGTGCAACGACGAGCTACAGAAGTGGGGGTGCCATGACGGAGGCTGTCGTCGGTGGTGGAGGGGAGCCTCGGGGCGGAGACGGCACTCAGTGGTGGTGGGCGGCGGTGGGTGCCTCCCATTACTGATTTTTTTTGAAATTTGTTTACTGTTGTTCTGTGCTTTTTTAAAATTAAAAAAAAATATTTTTTTTAAAAAAGGATTACAAAAGATAAAAATGTGGTGGTGAAGGCGATGATGGAAATAATGGAAGTGATGATGTGGTGGAGTAGACAAATGAAGATATATTGGTGGTGGTGTGATAAGAGAATGCAAAAATAACAACGGTGACAAAATGAGAGGAAAAATACTTACTATGGAAGTGGGTGCCTATGATGTGCTCACGAGAAGCACGGTCCTCGCTCGAATTGCCGACGAGCGATGAGCTCAAGCAGCGTGCGGATGCGGATGCGATGTTGGCCAAGAAGCCAACGGATCTCACCGAATAGAGGGCAGTCGTCACTCAACCACGGTTGTGTCGTTGTCACCGATTCAGCTCTAGGAACGAGGCTCTCCTTGCATAAAGATGGGTCAAGTGCAAAATGAGGAGGATGGGATGTATATAAAGAGGAAAATGAGAAGTTATAAAAGTGGTGGAAGGGAGGTTAATAAAGTGGTGGAGTTGAATTAGAAGTTAGAAAAAATGGTGGAATAATGGAGTTGATGGGTGGTTCCTGTAGATAATGGAAATTAAATAAATAAATAAATAATAAGATGAAGTAGTCTAATAAAATACAATAAAATATAGAGAAGAAAAATAGTGGAGAATTTATAAAAGAAGACAAACAACATGCAAATTTTTTTACTTTTCTAATTTTATTTTTTTAACAAGAGATATTTACAACAGAAAAATACAATAAAATACTAGAAATAAAATACAACACAAAAATGATTTTTTTTAGATTTTTTAGTAATTTAAAAAATAAGAAAAAATGAAGAAAGAATGAATATTTACATTATATACAATGTACACCAAGGTCCCGAAATTCAAATTTTGCAAACGAGCTTCGATTTAAATGAAAGCACTTCCGTTGGATAGATAATTTTCGAACTTAAAAATTAAAAGTGAGTTTGTTGAATTTGGAGCTCTTACGGAGCGGGAATTTGGTCGGGAAATCGGACTTTATGGTTTTTTTCTCTTTGGGATCTAGGAGCATTTATTTGAGGTGGAATTTATTTTATATTTTTGTATACATTTTTATGAACAATTTAGAGGAAGAATCAGTAAAAAAGAGTTGAAATGAAATTATTAAAAATACATGAAATTTGGGCTATTTACAGGTGAAAAACTCCTTTAATTTTGCGGTTTTTTATTGTTATTTATTGTACAATCTAATATACAATAATTAATGTGTTGTATTTACAATAGTCATTTTGTTAATTTATTTATTTTATGGACATTTATTTGAGATTTTATTCAGGGATTTTGCTAAGATCAAGATATTGAGATGATGAATCGCAAATCCATCATCGGACCAATAAGTTGATGACCTAACAATGGTCTATACACCAGCGCACTGGTGTGTAAGCAAAGGCATACGAGTAATACGATCTCTCAAAGGGATCATATAGGTTCACTTGTGAACCGGAAGGCATGAGATTACTCACGAGGTATTGGGACCAATCAAATTCCATGCATGGTCATCGTGCTTCGGATGCATGACAAGAATTTTAAGGTATGATACATGCTTTTGGAAAGCATATGATAGATACCAAATCCCAATGACTAATAATGAGAAACTTGATGATGAAACCCTGAAGATGACAGCGTAAAATTGATCTATATCTGCAGGTTGATCATAAGTCTTCCAATATGCAGGATCTACATGTATTAGGAATATTTGAGGGTGATGTGATCATAAAAGATTGTATAACCATAAAGCTTCCATTCTAAGGGAGTGATGAAAAAGGTCTGAATTTTAGTGACTCCTCTCAATAGAGAAGTAATCAGATCTTGGTCCAAATGTTGGACATTTATATGAATGAGATTCAGATGTAATGAGAAGATTAGATTTGCGGCCTTGATTAAATCAAGCATCTATGAGAGCTTCATGGGAACTGGATTTGAGAAGTAATCTCAATATCCAAGTCACTATACATGGAACAATACGCCATGTCCTTATCTCTAAGTATATGCGGAGAAAGCAAATTATTCTTGAAAGAGTTCAAGAATAATTCCAAAGTTGATTATATACAAGCACTGAGAAATGGATAATTAAATGCTATTTAATTATCATGAATACTATGAATTGGATTTACATTATCTAAATGCATGAGAATGATTATCTAATATAATTAAATGAGATTTAATTATTGTGGATATGGATAATGTGGATAGCACTATCCAATTATCCATGTATATTACAAACGTGATGTATAATACATTAGAAAGAGACTTTTGTGATTTATATTTGTTCATTAATTGTTAATGTGAATTGGATTCACATTGAATGATTAATTGAAAATATAATTACATTTTATTTTGGGTTGTAAATGAGATTCACATTATTTCAATGGTTTGATTGAAATTTTTCACAAGATAATTATGAGTTATTTTTTGTGAAAATTTTTTCAACAAGGGTTTTGAAGATATCATGAGATAATGAGATCTCATGATAATTAGAGGAGGTTGACTCTATCCACTCAGGAGGAGTGGTTGGCTATTGATCTCCTTGTAGAGAAGAACGGTCATCACCCCCTTTTTAGGGAAAGAGGTTAGTCTCCTCCTTATCGCATCTCTAGTCACAGTAGTTTAATTTAAAATTAATTATGTGTATTTATCAATATAAATTAATTTAAATTAAATCATTTGTTGTTGTGTTGTTACAACAACATCTTAGCCATTGAAAGAAATACAAATCAATCTCACCCATTGATTGTGTGATGTCCATGGGTTGGGATCCATGGACTCACAAAATCCTATATAAGAAGAGATGCCCCTTGCTCTTCGATTTAATGTTACGCAATAATGGCTCTCTCTCTCACACACACAATTTCACGCCAACCCTGTACCTTCTCTCCTTGAGTGGTCCTCACTAAAAGTTGCTAATCATTTTTGTAGAACCATTTGTCTATATGAAAATCCGGGCTTTGGTTTTATACTAGTATCATCTATCTCTCTCAATAACAAGTAAATTAGACACTGAGGGCTTTATGTACCCGTAAAACATGGTTCTTTTTATTTCAGTTTTGTTTAATCGATCTGCTCAATTCAGTCCCAATTTTAAGTTAAATTGACACTTGAATTTTAATACGAACACAAAACACATCTACCGTTCATTCCTAATTTCCTTTTGGATCTTAGGTTGTAAAATAAGAGAGGAATCGAAAATCAGAATGAAAACATGAAACGATGATGCATGCTCAGAAGAATGTATACTTACAGTGACTCCCAACACTCTCCATGCATTATGCAAAACTGAAATTTTAAATGTACACTAAATGCATGCAGATCTATAAAATCACATCTAAACAATATACTATTACCAGGGAAGAATAGAGTTTGATTTGAGAAAAGTAGTACATGTCTATGTGTGTCTCATTACGAATCATATCAGATGTGTGAATCTCCTAAGATATGTGTGGCCTAAATTACGAAGGGTACAAATAAATTTGATGTTACACTATTGTCTGCCTATCCTTAATTTCACCACTCAAGTCGAGCCCCACCCTCACCGGAGAGTGAAAAAGGTCTTGACACACCCCAAAATAATGTCCAAGACTCTTTTGACACGTGCAAGCTCTTAAACAAGAGCTGATGTAAATGAGAAAATTACTTAAATTATTATGACACAATAATTGCAAAAATTTACAAAAATGAAAATGCTTTCAAAATAAATTAAATTTCCCTTGATCATCGGCAGTCGACACACGTCACATCCGTCGACCTCCGATGCACTCCAAGTCCACCGGACCCTCGCAAGAAAAATAAAATTTATATTAGAGAGATAAACAACAATATATATAAAAAATGAGAAGAAAAGTAATTGAGAGAAAAGAAGGGGAAAAAAGGATTGATCACAAGATAGCTCGGGGTTCAGACTACCCGAGTGTGAGAAAATCTAAATCTAATTTTCTAAATTGAATCCTAAGTTGTTTGCCTCCCCGGCGATGGCACCATCTGACAAATGTGCCTAATGGGTACATTAATCGATACTCATTGTAGAATGACACTCAGCCAATTAATCAGAACCGAATCAGATGCCTCTTTGAAGAGGACTTGGTTTTTAATTTATATACTGGGCAAGTCTGAGGTCGAACACAGGGAGGCAAAGGAACAACCTTAGGTGAATTCGGATCACTTAGCTCTAGGTTTTCCAAATGTTTTTTTGTAATGTTTTATGCAAAATGAATGTGAATGCAAAATACGGTTGAATTACGTTAATAAGAAAATACACAACTTAGCCAAATTAATTTTAATGTGAAATAAATATAATTTATCCAAATTATAATTTTCCTAAAAACCTAATCCAATGTTGAATCCAAAACACATTTTTTGGAATTTTAAGGTTGCAACAATGAAAAATACACACTTTTATGGGTTTTCACACAAATTTTCACTAAAACAGAATGCAAAAGTAATGAAAATTTTACTGAAAGTTAAAAATAAGGAAATGAAGCTATACTAATATTTTTTCTTTTTTTTGACAATATATGATTTTTAATGAAAATAGAGTGACTGTGAGTATTTAATTTCTAATAAATCCACATTGTCAATTTGTTCAGATAGCGAATTATCTCAAAAAGGTATTCTAGTATGCAATCCAGAAAAGTTGGAATTTCGCAAAAATAATGTGTATAGATCTAACTAAAATATATTTACTAAAATCACTCTATAACTTATTTACGATGCAGGATAACTCCAATTTAGATGAAATTTGGACATTAATTAAAGCATGTGTCAAGGCATCACTTCTAATTTTTGAGAAATTTTTGGAGCAACTGTGAATTAAATATTAAGTTAAGACACAGTGGGTAAAATATACAATTTTTCACTAAAATAATATTTAATTACCCAAATCTCACAAAAATCTAAATAAATAGCCAAATCATAGAGAATTAGTTACTCAATAATTGACATTTTTCATTAAAATAAGTGATGCAAAATGGATGTCCAAATTAACACATGAACATTGGGGTGTTCTTTCAATTTCATAAAGGTATTTTTACTCGAAAAACCCAATAAACTTTGCCAAATAAATTCACACCCTTGAAACAACCTAACCCCCCCACGACCTCGTAAACTTTCCAACTCTTACCCCATGAACCCTCTGGTTATCTGTTTGAAGTGTGGGGGTTCTTGGGGTAATTTATAAGGTCGATGGGGTAATTACATTGTGAAAAAGGTCGTAGAGGTAATCTAAAAAGTTTCTAGAAACTGGTGGGTAAAAATCCCTTTCAGAAAACAACTTTGAATACAAAACATGCACATGGATGTCTTTGCAATAATAGAAAGCTAATAAAATAAAAATGCAATTATTACACAATAAAAAGACCTTCTACCTCGTGTAGTAAGGGAGAATGAAAGGGAGAAGGATGACTGGCGGTGTGGACATTGGGCAGAAGGCCAATGATGGTAGGTGTGTGCGGGCCTGGCAGCTGCAGGCGAGAGCATGGCAGTTGGAGATTGTGCGTAGTGGAGCACGCTGCTGGAGGTCACCTAGAGCAGACCGCGCACGGTGGCGTACGCTGGCAGAGGATAAAGGGTCGTTATGGAGGAGGTGGAGGTCGGCGATGGTTGTTGTGCGTGGGTCTGGCTACTCTATGTGGAGGTCACCTTGAGCATGGGCGGTGTGGTGGTTGAGAATGAGAGAGGGACCAGCCAACAGTGCGTCTTGGAGGTGGCGGCTAGGCTGATGTTGCTTGCTTTTTATTTTTGATTTTTTTATGAAATTTGTTGTTATTGTGTTTTGACTTTGAAATTTTAATTTTTAAATTTTTTAGTTTTCCTAAATATGGAATAAAAAATGCAAATATGATGGCATGGTGATGGTGATTATATGATGAAGATGATGGAGTAGAACAATTGAAGGTGTAGTAGTGGTAATGTGATATGATAAAAAATGAGGAAAATAAAAATGATGCAGGATGATAGAAAGGGAAATTACCTACGATGGAAGCGGGTGCATGTGGTGCGCTCACGAGAATCACGATCTTTGCTCGAATCATCGGCGAGCGATGAGCTCGAGCAGCGCGCGGAGGCGGCTGCGATGTTGACCGAAATGCCAATCGGACCTCATCAGAGAGGTCGATTGCTGCTCTACTTCATCATTCATTATCATCAAGATGGATGGTCAGAGCTCATGATTCTCTCTCTTGCATAAAGGTGGATCAAAGGCAAAAATGAGAAGAAAATGGAGGTTAGAAAAGATGGTGGAATGGTGGAGTTGAATGTGAGGTTAAATGAAATGGAGGAGTTAAATGGGAGGTTACGTGAAGACTTGGTGGTTAATGGAAGAATATGGAAGTTAGAGTAGAGAATGCAAATTAAATAAAGAAAATAAAAGAAATAAAGTAGGCTACTAAAATAAAAAATAAAGAGAAAAGAGAGTGGAGAATTTACAAAAGTAAGTCAACAAATGAAACAAACAATATGTACATGTTTTCTTACTTTTCTTATTTTTTGTATTTTTAATAAAATATATTTACAATATAAAAATAAAATACTAAAAATAAAATAAAATGTAAAAATGTTTTTGGATTTTTTAGTGATTAATAAAAGTAAATAAAAATGAGAAAAGAAACAAATGTACATTATATACAAAGTCACTTTGCCTTATTTTCAACGATGAAACATTTTTTTGAGATTTTTTAATTATGTCATTTAAAAAAGTTATAATAAAAATTAATAGAAAATAAAAAAGTTTAGATTTGTACAAGAAAAAATCAAAGTCACATTATTGCATTTTGTATAATATACAACGAGGTCCTAAAACTCAAAATTTTCAAACGAGATCTGATTTTAATGAAACTACTTTCATTGGATAGATAATTTCCTAACTTAATCTTTAAAAGTGAGTTTCGTGAATTTGGAGTTCATATGGAGCGGGAATTTAGCCGAGAATTTGGACTTTACAGCTTTTTCTCTTTGGGATCTAGGAATTTTTATGTGAAATTTATTTTATATTTTTATATTTTTCTATACATTTAAACAAGTTAGAAAAAGAATTAGCTCAAAAGGAGTTGAGGTGAATTTATTAAAAATACATAGAGTTTGGGCTATTTATAGGTGAAAAACTCCTCTATTTTATGTCTTTTTATTATTAATTTATTTTGTAAATAAATAAATAATAATTAGTACATTTTACTTACAAGAGTCATTTTATTAATTTATTGATTTTATGTATATTTACTTGATATTTTACTTAGGTATTTTGCTAAGATCGATATATTGAGATGATGAATCGTGGATTCATTAGTCGATAAGGAATAAAATAGGGGGAGATACAGGCCAAATATATAATAAAAATCCCATTTATTTATAAATAAGTCATTTTTGGGACATATTTTATGCTTTAATATTTATACCTCAAATAAAGAAACTTTGTACATGAAAATTTTATATAAAAATGTATAAAAATTTACAAAATTAAATTTACACAAAATGATACATAATGTACAATTTATACTCAAAATAAAAGGTCCAAACCCAAACCTCCCAAATCCATCTCTTCTCAAAAAAACTCAAATGCATAAAAATCACCTTTAATTATATATAACTTCTAATAAGCTATTTAATTAATGTGGTACAGTTTAATCTTGATTTAAGATGTGAAAGTTAGGTTTCGGACCCATATTGCATGGTATACTTGAATAAATTATTCATTTTACTTATTTTTATTAATTTTATATTTTTATATTTTTATATTTTTGTAGATATTATTTATATTTATGTCTCTAAAAATTTTATTTAATTTTACATATTTAGAATAGAATAAAATATAATGAAAACACAAAAATAATATAACCTATGAAAAATACCTATATGAAATAGCTATATTTATACCTATATAATATATATCCCTGTATATTTAAGTGTATATAATACATCAAAAAAATATAATAAAAACATATTTATGTCTCTAAAAATAAGTGATAAAAATATAATATTAAAATAAAATAAAAAATAAAAAATATACAAAATATACAAAACATAGGTCAATATAGATATCAATACACTTTTAAAAAGTAACTTGTAATAAATTAACTCACAAAAAGAAAAAAATCATGTTAAAATACGATTGAATAATATATAAAAATACAAAAATACAAAACAAATTTCACCTCAAATAAATGCTCCTAGATCTCAAAGAGAAAAAGCCGTAGAGTCCAACTTCCAAGCCAAATTCCCGCTCCATATGAACTCCGAATTCACCAAACTCACTTTTAAATTTCAAGTTAGAAAATTATCTATCCAACGGAAGTGGTTTCAAAATCGGAGCTCATTTGCAAAAGTTGTGTTTTGGGACCTAGATGTACATTGTATATTATGTATATATTCATTCCTTCTTCATTTTTTATTTTATCTTTCTCAAATACTTAAAAATACAAAAAATCATTGTTGCGTTGTATGTTGATTATAGTATTTTATTGTATTTTTCTACTGTAAATATCTCTTATTGAAAAGGCAAAAAATACATATTAGAAATGCAAACAAAAAAATGTACATGTTGTATGTATTCCTTTCTAAATTCTCCACTATTTTTCCTCCTTTATATTTTTATTGTATTTAAAGTAGCCTACTTTATATAATTATTTATTTTATTATTTAATTCTCATTCTCCACTGTAACTTCTCTTCTACCACCAACCTCCATTCAACTCCACCATTTTTTAATAACCTCCCATTCAACTCCATTAATAATACAACCTCCCATTCAACTCCACCACTTTAAAAACTTCTCATGTATTCTCTTTATATACATCCCATCCTCCTCATTTTGCACTTGATCCATCTTTATGTGAGGAGAGCCTAGTTCTCAGAGTTGAATCAGTGACAGCGACGCAACCGCGGTCGAGTGACGACAATCCTCTCTTCGGTGAGATCCGTTGGATTTTTGGCCAACATCACAGTCGCCTTCACGTGCTGCTCGAGCTCATCGCTTGCCGGCGATTCGAGCGAAGACCGTGCTCTCGTGAGCACACCATAGGCGACCGTCTTCATTGTAGGTATTTTCCCATTCATTTTATCATCTTGTAATTTTTGTATTTTTTTAATCACATCACATGACCATCCACATGCCCCCATTTGTTTAGTTCATATCATCTTCACACTACCATTTCCCCCTTTTTGTGTACATATTATTTCCTGCTTAAACAAAATTAAAAAACTGAAAATTTAAAACAAAAAATTACAGCAGTAATAAAAAACTTTTCTTTAAAAAATTTTAAAAAACAAATAAACCACGGGAGAAGCAGCGGGCGCCCCCGCCCCCCCATAGCCGCGCCAACCGCCAGTGGCACCGCCGCCCCCGCTCCTCCGTGCGTGGCGTGCGCATGGTTGGCTCGTGCCCCTCCAACGGTGGCCGTGCGCCGCACGCTCCGCGGCCCATCCTAGGCGCATCACCGCCGCCTCCGTCCGAAGTCCATAGTCAGTCGCAACCCCCTTCCCAATGCCTCCACGACCACCCATCACCACCTTCGACCCGTAGCCACCTGACGTCATCCATCGCAGGCCGCTGCCCACGCCTCCACCGCTGTTTGTGGCCACGCGCGACGCTGCCGCCATTCGCGTTTTGGGTTCCTTCCCCACCGTGCTCCAAAACAAGAATGTCATTTGTTTTTCTTTATTTTTTTATTGTAAAAATTGCATTTTCTTTATTATATGTTTTAATATTGCATAATAGTTCTTGTACATAATTTGCAGGTAATTTTAGTTTCTGTATTTGCACCGATACCCCTATGTTCGCATTTTAATTTGGACTTCAATTGAGCACCATTTTATTCAATGAAAAATGTCATTGTGTTGAGCAACATATTGTCTACCATCTGAAAATTTATTTGTATTTTTGTGAGATATTGTGCATTAACTAAAATTAGTTAATTGAATATCTGCATAATTTACCCACATTGAGCTTTTAAATTCATATCTCACTTACTTTACTCCGAAAAATCTCAAAAATTTAGAGATGATTACTTGAAGTCTGCTTAATTTACAATCCAAATTTCACGTCCAATGGAGTTGTCTTGTGCATGAAATAAATGATAGAGTAATTTTTGTAATTGATTTTTAAATAAATCCATGTACATAATTTTTGTAAAATTTCAAATCTCCTGGATTGCATATAAAATATCTTGTTGAGATAATTTGCACTTTGATTAATTTGATAATATGGATTTATTTGGACTTAATTACTCATTATCACTTTGTTTTCACTAAAAAATACATAAAAATTCATACTTTGTCAAAAAATTCCAAAAATATTACTGTATCTTCCATTCATCGTGTTTTCATTCCAGTAAAATTTTCATGATTTTTGCTTACTGTTTGTGTGAAAATTGCGAAAATACCCATACAAAAAAATGAGTTTTTGCGTTCATCTCTAGATTAGGATTCTAGGAAAACTATAATTTGTCTGAATTGAACTGATTTGACATTAAAATTAATTTGGCCTAATTGTGTGTTTTCTTATTGTCTTAATTCACCCGCATATCGCATTTCGCATTTCCTTTTGCATAAAAAATATAAAAAATATCCGCATTGGAAATATAAATCTTCATTTTGGAATTAACCCCAAAGTTGTTCCTTTGTCTCCCTGTGTTCGACCCCGAACTTGCCCGTGATATAAGTTAAAGCCGAGACACTCTTCACAGAGATCTTCTCTCGGTTTTTATTGATTCGCTAAGTACACGTACTACAACGAAACACAAATTATACATCGTATTTAGCAACTCGTCACCTCCTTACTTCTCTTTCTTGCGAAAATCATAACAAATCGAAATGAATTCGGATTCACACGAAACAAATTCCATTGGTTTCCTCTTGACGAGCCATATCTTATTATATAGGATCCGAGATATGCCAAGTTCAAATCTTTACAATTATAACAACCATAAAGGAAGTCTCATCCTTAAGACTAGAAATATAGGCATAACAACCTTAAAGAGGATTGAAACCATAACAACCTTAAAAAGAATGAACGCCATTTCATTATAAAGAAAATGTACAACACATAGTGTTATTACTCAAACAAGTAGGGGTATTTATCTCTCATTTCCGCCTCAGATTCCCATGTTGCTTCTTCAAACTCTTGGTTCTGCCACAATACTTTAACTAGAGGCACCTCTTTCTTCTCAACTTCTTGATATCCCTGTCAAGTATTTGCACAGGTATCTCTTGGTATGTCAAGTCTGGCTCAACATGTAAATCATCATAACTTATCTTATGCTCTGGATCCTTAACGTATTTTCTCAGATTTGATACATGAAAAACATAATGTACTGTCAAAAGATGTGGAGGAAGTGCAAGTCTATATGCCACTTTTCCAATACGCTAAATAATTTCAAAGGGACACATGAACCTGTGTGCTAACTTCCCATACACACCAAACCTCTGAATTCCCTTCATAGGTTATACTTTGAGAAATACAAAGTCACCTACCTCAAACTCAAGGTCTCTTTGCCTAGTATCACTATAGCTTTTCTGGTGAGTTTGAGCATTCAATAGTCTTTTTCGAGCAAGCTTTACAACTTCCCGTGTCTCTTGAAGTCTATCTGAATCATAAAGGTTCTTTATCCCAACCTCTTTCCAACACAAAGGAGTAGTACACCTTCGTCCATAAAGTGCTTCAAATGGTGCCATGCCAATACTTGTATGGTAACTATTGTTATATGTGAATTCTACAAGAGGCAAATGTTTCAACCATGATCCTTCGCAATCTAAGGCACATGCTCGTAACATATCCGCCAAAGTCTGAATAGTACGTTTTGATTGACCATCTGTTTGTGGCTGATATGCTGTGCTCAAGCATAGTTGTGTGCCTAAGGCTTTCATGAAGTTCTCCCAATAGTGTGAGGTGAATCGTGAATCTCGATCGGAAACTACTTCCTTTGGGATACCATGGAGGCGAATCACATGTGTAATATATAACTCAGCAAGCTGGTCTGGAGTGAAAGATAAACTTATTGGAATAAAGTATGCTACCTTCGTCAGATGATCTATTATAACCCATATACTATATTTACTGCCCGTCGTCTGAAGTAAGCAAGTAACGAAATCCATGGAAATGCTTTCCCATTTCCATTCAGGTATAGGGAGGGGTTGCAATAATCCCGATGGCTTTCGGTGTGAAGCCTTTACCTGCATGAATTCATAAACTCAGCAATATCTTTCTTCATTCCCGGCCACCAAAAGTATGAATGAAGATCCTTATCCATCTTTGTAATTCCTGAATGAATAGATAATCTTGAGCAGTGCGCTTCCCATAAGATGTCTTTCCTTAGTTCAGGTGCGTTTGGTACACAAACTCTGTGATGGTTATACAGTAACCCATCTTGTATCTGGAATCCCTCTATCTCATTCTTCTCAAGTTGTTGTCTCAAGTCTTTAAGGACTGGATCATCCTACTGTCCTTTCTTTATTCTATCCCAGATCTCTGGTTTGTATTGGTGTGGAATAGTTATAGTATCAACTCTACTATCAAATGGTTTCCATTCACTTAACGCTGATAGTAAACCTAGAAGTGGATAGCACTCACCAACCCAGGTGAATAAGTTCTTCTGCTAAGGGCATCTGCTACGACGTTCCCCTTATCAGGGTGGTAGGAGATAGTGCAATCATAGTCTTTCAACAACTCTTGCCACCATCTCTGTCTCATATTGAGTTCCTTCTGATGAAATAGATATTTCAAGCTTTTATGATCAGTGAAGATTTCAAAAGTAATACCATAGAGGTAATGTCTCCATATATTTAAAGAAAAAACTATAGTAGCTAATTCAAGGTCATGTGTTGGGTAGTTCTTTTCATGTGTCCTGAGCTGTCGTGATGCATACGCAACTACCTTACCATGTTGCATAAGAACTGCCCCAAAGCCTTCTTTAGACGCATCAACGAACACTCTAAACCCTTCACTCGCAGAGGGTAGAGTAAGGATTGGTGTAGATGTTAGGCATTCTTTCAGTGTCTAAAAACTAACTTCACATGTATCAAACCATAAGAATGGGATTTCCTTCTGAGTTAGTCTAGTCATTGGCAATGCTATTCGTAAAAAGTTCTTCACAAATCTTCTATAATATCCAGTTAAACCCATAAAAGATCCTATTTTTGTGACAGTCTTTGGGCATTCCCATCTCATCACCGCACTCCTTCATAGGCTTAACTGATATACCTTCCCCAGAAATAACATGGCCTAAGAAAGGTACTTCAGATAACCAAAAGTCACATTTGCTATATTTAGCATACAATTTGTTCTTCCTTAATGTTTCAAGTGCCCGTCTGAGATGGTATTCATGCAGATACTTATCCTAGGAGTAAATAAGCACATCATCAATAAAGACTATTACAAAGTGATCTAAGAACTCCTTGAATACTCTATTCATGAGATCCATGAAAGCTGCTGGGGCATTTGTCAAACCAAAAGGCATAACTAAAAATTCATAATGTCCATATCTAGTTCGAAAGGCTGTCTTGGGGATATCCGCATCTTTTATCTTCAACTGATGGTATCCAGATCTTAAGTCAATCTTGGAATACACAGTCGAAGCCTGTAACTGGTCAAAGAGATCATCTATCCTTGGTAGAGGATACTTATTCTTTATTGTCCTCTTGTTTAACTGTCTATAGTCAATGCACAACCGCATTGACCCATCCTTTTTCTTGACAAATAAGATAGGTGCTCCCCATGGTGAAGTACTAGGATGAATGAATCCTTTATCTAATAGTTCTTGTAACTGTACCTTTAACTCTCATAACTCAGCTGGTTCCATCCTATATGGAGGGATAGAGATAGGCTGAGTATCAGGTATAAGAGAGATTTCAAATTCAATCTCTCACTCAAGTGGTAATCTAGGTAGTTCCTCTGGGAATACATCAGGAAATTTGCACACTATAGGTATATCTTCCATCATTCTGTCTACCCTGATGTAGTGGTTACATAAGATAAATAGCCTTATCACCCTTGTTCTAATAGTTGTTGAGCCTTTAGAGTAGATATGTATTCGACATTATCATTCGATCTCTTTCCAATGAACTGGAACTCTATCGAGTTAGGTAGGTGAAACGTTACTGTCTTCTGAAAACAATCAAGACATGCATGATGCCTTTCTAGCCAATCCATCCCAAGGATGAGATCAAAGTCATCCATTTCAATAAGTAATAGGGAAACAGGTAACTGATGTCTTGCTATCAGTACTACGCAATCATCCAGGATTTCTCGGATTATAAATACTTGTCCTCCTAGTCCCTTGATCAGTAGGAATATTGTACTTCTATTGGTATCTTACCCAAAGTGGGTACTAACCGTCGAGCAGTAAATAAATGTAAAGCACCAGAATCAATTAAGGCATGTACTGAAAAGCCATGAATAGTAATGGTACCTCGTACGACCGTGCATGAATTGTAAGTTTGTTCTTCAGTAATTACATTGAGCTGGCCATTAGGAATAGGCAAGCTAGAACCCGCAACGCTTTGTGGTGGCTACTGTGTAGGAGATGCTTCTTGTGAGCCACGAACTCTACCATGTCTTCCTCCGCATGTTGCTCCATTGCTCTAGGTGGATGTTATACTATTAATTGGGGTTGGTTTAAACCCTGAACCTCTCAACTGCAGACAGTCTTTCCTAATGTGACCTTTTTTATGACAGTGATAACATGCACGTGTTCCTGTCTGAGATAAAGACCCAACCACAGAGGTACTAGTTCCTGGTGCTGAGTTACGGGTTATAGTGGAGGTCTAGAGAAACCCCCTCTTTCTGATATTTCCTAACCCAAGGTCTGTGGTGAGCTTATACTGGAACCGGCTGGATGATGGCGATGGTCTCTACGGTTATAATGTGCCTTGAATTTGGATGGTCCACCATTAAAGTGGAAACTTCTTCTTTGGCGATTTTCATCCCTCTCCATCTCAATACGAGAGGCGATGTCCATTACTTCATCTACGGTTGTAGCTCTTAAACTAGCAAACTTTTCTCGCAGATCTCTCTAAAGACCGCTAACAAATTTTGTAAGACACTCTTGTGGTGAAGCTTCTAGAGCTGGTGAGTAGCGTAGTAGCTCAGTAAAGTGGATATGATAATCTCGTACGGTCTTAGAAAACTGGTTCAAAGAAGCCAACTCTCTCCTCTTTAATTCTTCCCAATGAGAGGGATAGAATTGAGCTCGGAACCTCTCTTCAAAGATATCCCATAGAACAGGATCGGCTAATTTCTTGGAAATTACTCTCCACCATCATCGTGCATAATCTGTTATGGAGTAATCAACAAAGTGCACCCATGTGTCAACTGGTACATGGGTTATCCTCAACATCCTACTGACGTCATCGAGCCATAATTTAGCCTCAGCAGGTATCTCTACACCTTGGAATCGAGGAATTTTTCCCATTCGGTAATTATCTAGTAATGTTTGGTGTCTAAGAAGGGCCTTCTCCATTTCTCCTTCAGCTGGGGTAAGAGTAGACTCAGTTGAAGGATGGTAACTTGATTCTTCCTCAGAAAGATGGATAGAACCTTCAATCCTATAATCCACAGGCTTTGATGCCTCAGGTCTCTCATCTTGTGCATTGAGCCTCTCTTCCAACGCTCGCTACCTTTGCCCCAAGTCTTGGAGCATTGCCATCATAGCCGCTAATTGCCTAGACACATCTTGGACTGCTATGATCCTGGGATGATTCAAGGTCAAAGGTCAGATCATATATGTCTTAGTATGATGTACATAAGGGACAATGACTTGTGAATGGTACTGCAGCTAGTTATTAAGATCAAAGGATCTTAATACAACCTTAGTTTCTGAATACCATTCATAGTTGTCAATCACTAAATAAATTACTGGAGTAACCAAGCTCTGATACCAATCTGTCACAACCCCAATTCTGGGCCGTTGGATCCTCCCATAACTGGATCTGGTTACTCAGTAATAATTTATTCAGCAGTCACAACTAACATTCAAAAACAGGCTGCAAATAAAGTATACTCAGAAGAAAGTATTTCAACACTTTTCCATTCACGAAATAAAGTTCAGATGATACATTGTCCCATTATAACCATTTACATATACATCAGCTTGAAAGGAAAATATATAAAAGATTACTAACTACCTTAAAAAGTAAAGCTACTGTAGTTGGCTGGATATCTACTAAGGTCCTTGCAATGGCTCACTGACAACTGCTGGGTTTTCCATAAATCATAGGATAACAATTAACGAATGCTAAGTAACAAAGAAGAGAAAAACAAACGAATTGTGTGATTTTTCTAAACTTGTTGTCATTAAAAGTTACAATCCTTTCATTAATTTAAGTCCTCTTCCTTTCTATTCCACATCAAGGATTAGTTCAGAGGAACCCCACCATTCTTGGACTCCGAAGCTGTGGACACTTTAGGATTAGAGATCATGTTGATCTTGTTAAGCTTATGCCGTCGCCTCAACCAATCCTCCAATACTACCCTGATAATTTCTTTTTCATTTATTAAACATGGTCTCAAACCCTCAGTCTGGAAAACAAATGAGCACATTGTCCTCAAGGACTCAGTTGCTTAAAACCTCACGCTAACATTTAATCATATAACCTAGTGACCTTAAATGCATATTATCATGACCCGGCCACTATTGAACCACCCGTGCCTCCACATGGAACGGCCACATTTTCCGTCGTTCAACCCGAAGATATTGGCTCCCGGTACCACGCATTGCAAATCATTCATTTTGTACGCACTTATCATAACAGAGCAACCGTGTACCACCTAGGTAGGGAAACACTAATACGGTTTCCTTCTGACAAACCTACAGGTTGCATGCCCGACCTGTACTACTACTCCCAATCAACCTTAATGTGACACACGATCCTTTTCAGGATCTAACTCAAACCACATCAATTCCCATGATGTAATTATTTCCTTAAGTCTTCGATTTGCATAATCAGCAACATTTAGTATGGACTCACATATATATTATTCATATGCATATATACTCGTATTTATGCCTATTTTAACCCCCAAACCCTAACTTTCAAAGACACCGCATCAATTTGATGCTTAAACCTTATTTTAGTGGGAATTACAAAGCAACTCTTCAGACTTTTTCAAAAATAGCCAAAATAAGGGTTCTTCATAGCAAAGAACATAAAATCAAGAATTTCAATAATCTCGTATGAAAACCCAACAACAAAAGCAAGGATTTCATTACCTAATCGAGCTCTCTCGCACGTATGCAAGGCTTTATCGTGTTTCATTTTCAAAAAGGATATTTTAAAGCTCCTGAAAAGATCGAGTTTCATTTTCATATCAAAAATGCTAAGAACGTGTCAAGAACATGAAGAACGAACGAAGAACACGAAGAACACGAAGAACACGAAGAATGCCGGGAACATATTTTCTCTTGAAATTTCGGTAGAGTTTCCCCTTATATCGGGACATATTTCTTGAAAAATTTCGGTAGAGTTTTCCCTTATATAGGGACATATTTCACGGAAAATTTCGTAAAAGTTTCCCCTTATATCGGGACATATTTCTCGGAAATATTCGACAGAGTTTCCCCTTATATCGGGACATATTTTAAAATAAAAACGAAAAGAGTTTCCTCTATAAAATCAATCAAGAGGAAAACAACCACAACACTGAAAGAATATACTCAAACAATAAGAGATGAAAATCGGTAGACACCACACATCTTAGGTGAGTGAATGTGTGACGAATCACAGGGTTCACTGACGTGCGTAGCCGCCCGCACCTAAGTAGGGTACTACACAGATTTCTCCATCAAAATAACTATAAAAGTATAATTGAAAGAATAGAAACATAAGCGATGGAGAATAGATAGACACCACACGTTTTAGATGAGTGAATGTGTGATGAATCACAGGGTTCACTGACGTGCATAGCCGCCCGCACCTAAGTAGGGTGTTACACAGATTTCTCCTCGAACCACAACAGAAAACGAATCGGAAAGAAAGATGAATCAAGAACAAATCTTGGAAGAAAAGAGGATGAATTGAAATCCTAACTTACAAAACAAACTAAGAGAGGATCATACCTTTTTCCTCCTCGTTCTTCTGGTAGCGCTTCGCTGCTCCTCCCTCGCCTCTCACTCCTCCTCCCAACCTCTCGACCCTGGCCCTTGGGGTGGTGATGTTAGTGGAAATCGTAGAGAATGAATGGGTAGGGGGTCTATTTATAGGCTCCATGAAACCACTAACCATGGTTAGAAAACCATGGTTTAGACCTTAACCAAGGTTTAGCGGCCCATGGTTTTGGTCCATGGTTTTAGCCAAAACTTATCACAAACTTGGGGCATAAGTTAGAACATTCTAGAAGATTTTAGATTCGCTAATGATGCTTAATTAACATTAATCATGATTAACTTTCACTAATCACGATTTAACTTTTGCGGCTTACGCTTATCTTTTGCTAACTATTGATTAGTGTTTGCTAATGATCATTAGCAATTTTCAATTCGTCATTAGTTTCTTTAATCATGTTTAATTAGTCTTAATGATAGTAATTATGGGTTAATGACGTCTTAACCCTCCTCTTTCTTCCGAAAATCATAACAAATCGAAACGAATCCGATTCAAACGAAACACATTCCGTTGGTTTCCTCTTGATGAGCCGGATCTTATTATATATGATCCGAGATATGCCAAGTTCAAAGCTTTACAGTCATTCTCCAGAAATTTACATCTCTAGAGACAAATCTTCTGGGTCTCAGGATCATAAAGCTGGTATCCAATACCATCTTTAACATACCCAATGAAGTAACACTCACGAGAGCGGGATTCTAGCTTGCTTGCATCCACGTTCTTTGCATGGACCAAGCAACCCCAAACCCTCAAGTGGTTAACACTAGGTTTGGTTCCATACCATAGCTTATGAGGAGTCTTAGGTATAGACTTCGTAGGGATCTTATTCATGATATATATTGCAGTTTCTATTGCATATCCCCAGAAACTAAGTGGTAAATTTGCTTTGCTCATCATTGAATGGACCATGTCCATGATGGTCTTGTTGCAACTTTCAGCAACACCATTAAGTTGGAGGGGTCCGGGAGGAGTGAGATTGGAGACAATTCCATTATCTTTAAGATATTCCTTGAATTGATCTGAGAGGTACTCGCCACCTCGGTCAGATCAAACCCGTTTAGTCTTCCTATCAGTATGGTTCTCAACCAAAGCCTTGAACTCTTTGAACTTTTCAAAGGTTTCAGATTTATGCCGCAGTAGGAAGATAAACCCGTGTCGCAAATGATCATCAATAAGAGTCAAGTAATATCGATTTCTATTTTGGGTCGCGATACTAAAGGGACCACATACATCAATATGTATAAGGTCAAGAATACCTTCACATCTCGTAACCCTTTACGAAAAGGCATCCTAGTCATTTTACCTCGAATAAATGTTTGTAGGTGTTGATTTTCGTTTTTGGGGTTTTAATTATTGAATTGTGAACAAGTCATTGCAACCTATCAAGTGTAAGAAGAAAAACAATTTTTTTCTTCTCAAGCTGCAAAATTAACTAAAAGAAAATAATGAAGCAAGAGAAATTTTTGCTACTTATTTACTTGTATAACGGACATGATCGAATTCAAGGAGGCTATAATTCCGAGGGTTATTCAAATAATCAATGAAAAATCAATTAAGGGAAAAAACAAGAATCTCAAAAGCAAACTATCCTCCATTTTTGTGGAAAATTTTCTCTTTTTAACTTTTTTTATATTTTTTATTTCTATTTTTTATTTTCTGATTTTCAAATTTTTAGTGATTCGAATTTTGCATTTTTTTTATTTTCAAATAAAGAACAATATGCACAAGATAAGAACTACACACACCAAATTCTTTTTGTATTTTTAGTTATATAAAAAATGATAAGAAAAATCCAGAGAAAATATTTTTGGATTTTATAGACTTTGAAATGTTTTTGAGAATTTTTATAGAGTTTTTAGATGTTTTTTATATTTTTCTAAAAATCAAATAGTGAAAAAAATGAGAAACAGTGCACAACATGGAGTAATTTGCAAATAAAAAATGTTTTAAGCACCCAAAACTCTTGGCAATTATTTTTACAATGGAATGCATGCAAATATCTACAAGTAAGTACTGGAATCACAATTTTTGGATTTTTGTAGATTTTATAAGATTTTTAGTATTTTCAATATTTTGGGTTTTTAAAGGAATTAATGCGCAGAATTTGGATAGAAATAAAAAGACAATGAAATAAAACTACTCTAATGTTTTTGGAATTTTTAAAATAATATTCAATTTTTTTATGAATTTTTGAATTTCAAAAAGGAAATAATGACATGTTTTTATTTAAAAATAATACTAAATAATGAAAAAATACGTATGCTAGAAAGATAAGCACACCAGGAGCATAACATGATTTTTGGAAATTTTATTGACAAAAGAAAACATTTGTTTCAATTAGAAAAGCTAGCAAAATAAAGGTCCGAGAGTTCGGTACTAAAATGCAAATATTCAAAGTTTATTCATCAACATTTAATAGAATTAAATTATTGGAGAAAGATAAAATTTACCCAGTAAACATGCCGTGATGCACGTGATTAGAGTGGAATCTGTTGCAATTTATAAAATTCTGGGGGTAGAATTGCAATTTTCCAATATTTAATTCAAAACTCCTTGCATTCTTTTTGTTCCTTATTTGTTTCACAGATGGGAGCCATAGATGGGAGGGATACAGGTCCTATGCCATCGCCATCGTTCTTCTTCACAAATGAGAGGCACAGGGGGCACGCCGCCGTCGCAGTGATCGGCAGGGTGGTGGCTATCTGTGACGGCGATGCGACTGTGACCGTTGGTGGCACGCGATGACCACACGATGTCGTAGGTGGAGGGCGCCGTGGCATGCATGGGCGGTCGTGCGTTTGGGCGGTGGATGGGCTGTGGTCTGTTAGAGAGTCTGCCGCGGTGAAGGATGGTCGACGGTCTGGAGTTGGCTTCTGTGGGTGGCTGGCGATGTCGACGTGGAGGACGCTGCTCCAGGTGGAGGAGGGAGACGACCACGTGTCGGCACGTGTAGTGGGTCGGGTGTTTACGCGCGGGCTCTAGGCATCTGATGGCGGATGGGCTTCATATCGATGGTGGTTGATAGTCGAAGGTGCGGTTGGGCGGTTGGGGCAATCGGCATGCCTGAGCGATGGAGGCACGATGGCGGTGGGCTATCCCACGTGAAGCCCCCTTTTTTATTTTTTTATTTTTTATTTTACTGAATATAAACAATAACAGAAAAATAATATTTTTTTAATTTTTTTAAAAACAAAAATGTGAATAATTATTTTTTTGTTAAAATTTTGTTTATTTATTTTTTTTGTTTATTTATTTATTCTACAAAACAAATGTTAGAAACAAAAGATGGACATATTTTTTGGTTTTTTAAAAATTTATTTATCAACTAAATTAGGAAACGAACATGATGACTCGATCCTAAAATCACACGGAAGATGTGAATGCGTGTGGTTCTGAGGGGAATGACAGATGGAACCGGAACTTCAACCACCGTGTGTGGTCGAAGGTGAAAGATCGTGCGAGGTAGAAATGAATGCACAGAGATCGATAATGTGAGATGAAAAATTAAGTTGGTGGTAGATCAAATCATGATGAATTTTAAGATCTAAAAAATGATAATGAAGAAAAATGCGAGAAAATAAAACTACAATTAACCTGGGATAAAAATAACAGAAAATGTGGATCTCACCCTAGGGAGCGGAAAAGACCTTGATCAGCTCGACGAAGGCCGACTCGGTGTCATCGGAAAAGACCTTTATTTACAACTTTTGTTCTGAAAATTATTTTATTTAAGATCAAGTTATATACAAATAAAATAGTGTTAGTTTTATACATATATACAGATTATGGACCCTATCTCCCCTTACTTTATTCATGGTTGATCAGGTCAAGTCTTTACCTTCTCTCGTGGTTCGGGTCAACCTATTTCTATTACATATATACAATCTTCTTTTCTTTATTTTTCCTTTTTCTAGATTAAAATAATATATAAATATACAACATTTACACATAGATGTAAATTAGTAAGAATATGAGGTTAGTATTATGTATATGTGTTTTATAAGGGATTTTAAGATAAAATGAATGAATAAAGATGACGAATCATAGATTCGTCATTTCCCTATGCTTTACCTTTGCTAGTCCCTTGCAAACACTTATTTGAAAGAATAAGTGAGTAGAAGAAAAAAGAAAGGAAAAAAAAGAAGTTAGGGTAATATTCACTATTAAACTTTTCTTCATAAAATTGTCGTTTGGAGCTCTGTCAGACCTTAGGATTATTAGTGTGTTGGAACTTTAATGGGAGATGGATTAAGGTAACAACCTCAAGTTCCATAAGGCTCCTATTCTGGTCACCTCAACCGTCAGGTGAGAACAAGTCTACATACACAAATTCTTGTGACTATGGATCAGTACTTGTACGGTGTAAGTGAGATATAGCTCCTCATCTCAAAAGTAGCAAAGAAACAACCTCCATCAATAAGGTAACTCTAGTTCCCCGGTCTTGCAACTCTTTCCTCGAGGAGCAGAGATATTCCCTTCTAAGTCAAGTACAACCAACTCAAGAAGAGGGGATGGAGAAAAGAATGGATAGTAACCAGTGTAGCTACCTATCCTTGGATGCATGACCAGTGTAGCCAAGTCATCCGCTGCAAGCTTACCGAAAATTGACTTTGAAGCTCTTATTATGTTTTTTTATATATTCCTGGTATATACACTCCAGCAGGCATTTTACTTTTCAATTATGCATGTTCACTTTTGGAGATTCTGCATTTTTCCATACTTTTTTTTGAAAGTATATACAAGGTGCAGCATGTACATAAGGAGTTTTTCCTCTTGTGCCAGTAGACTATCCCTCTTTTGAAGCACTATTGCAACCCTACAACATCTTATCTTTAGACCTCAACATCGCTAGACCAGGTTGGGTCACAATTCCTTTCCTAGAGGAAGATGAGAGGTTCCGCCTAGATGTACTACCCTCGTATGCTACCCCAAGACAAAAGATTATGCCTCCTCTCTACCTCATCCATGAAGAGCTACGTGTAGAGTGCTTGTCCAAGATAAGCCACGGTGTGAAAGAATCATGTGTATGTTGTTAAATATTCTACTTAGACTACTTAAGATAACATGTGAACATAATCTTATGGACTCAAAGAATTAAGTCACTAGGACCTGAAAAGTCTTAACTCCATTTCTTATAAGGTTCCTGTGAAATTAAGTGGATTATGATCCAACTAAGCTCCATTATTCAATTTTATTCCGGACTTAGTTTAAATGTCAATACTATCCCGAAAAATGCACATGCAAATGCGAGAAAATATGAACAATGCAAAGAAAGCTTTTTTTTAAAAATGACGCACATGTGAAAAGAACCAATTTTTTTTTGAAATAATTTATCTAATTTTGAACTTTTTATGGATTTTTGGAGAAAATGCAGATGTGAAAGAAAGGCTTCTCTCTCTCTCTTTGAATCATGCAATTTTTTATAGACTTTTGGTTTTGTAATTTTGAGGGATTTTTTAAAGGGAAATGGGTTAGTAAAATATATACAAGTATATACAAGTGATTTTTTATTTGTTTTGTTTTGTTTGTTTGTTTGCTTTTATTTTTTTATTTTTTTTATTTTTTTGTTGTTTTTGTTGTTTTTTGTTTTTGTTTTGTTTTGTTGTGTTTTCTTTGGTTTTTTTACACATGTGGATTTAACAAAATTATATACATATCCCCCAAAATAATTATCTTAAAAGCACGAGTTATGTCTAAAGTATATATACAATAAATATGACACCCCCTATACTTAGCTCGAACTACGTCCTCATAGTGATCAGAGAGCGATAAAGGAAGACATAACTCATGCTAAGTATAAAAAAGTGAAAATACTCCTATACTACAACGACTCAAAGAAAAGATAAAAAGAAGATAAGTCGGTGACCCCCCTATACATAGGATCAAGTAATCCTAAGTATAGTAGAGTGTATAAAAGGAAAAACCGATGAAGAGAATGTACAGACTCAATAGAAAACATGAAAAACACGATATGAGCAACATCACCCCCCATACTTAGGGTAGAGTATCCCTATTTAGAGGCAACAATAAGAGTGATGAACAAGACGAATATGAACAACACAAATCCTTCACCCCCTATACTTAGGATAAAGCACATCCTAAGTATAGAACATATACACACAGAAAAGGGGTGAACGATGAAATGACAGAAGAAAGAGTGAAATGAAAGGATGTACAAGAGGTAGTCAGATCATGTATCAGACACAGAAGATGGAATCAAAAGATCATCGTATGATACTAGAGATATAGAATCCACAACGGACAAGAATGTATAATGATATAGATATGGCTTCAGCAACTGCCCGTTCACAACAAATGGTTGTGCGTCAGATGACAACCCATATATGACAATACTCCTATTGTCACGTACAACTCTCACGATGAACGGTCCTGACCATTTGCTTTTCAATTTTCTTGGAAACAACTTTACTTAGCATTAAATAATCAAACTTTCTGATCAGGAGAGAAAGTCTTCCTTTGAATGTGTTTATCATGCCAACTCTTGACTTTCTCCTTATACATAAGTGAGTTATCATATGCAAAGTCTCGGAATTCCAATAATTTATTCAGATCTAACTTCATGTTCTTTCCTACCTTCTCATAATCAAGATTGCATACACAAAGTACCCATAAAGATTTGTGAATTAATTCGACTTGCAGGTGGCAAGGCTTTCCATACACCAATCTGTAGGGAGACATACCCAAAGGAGACTTGTACACCTTATGATAAGCCCATAGAACCGAATCAAGCATCTGGGACTAGTTCTTCCTATATGCACGTACAAGTTTTTACAATATCGTCTTTATCTCCCTATTTGAAATTTCTGCCAAGCCATTAGTCTGAAGGTGGTAAGGAGACACAACTCTGTGCCGAATGATGTACTCCTTCACAAGTTTTTTTACTTCTCTATTAATGAAATGGCTTCCCCCATCTGAAATTAGTATTTTGGGATTCCCGAGATGTGCAATTATGTGGTTCTTGAGAAATGAACACATCATACGACTACGTGCAGCTCGGGTGGGGATAGCCTCCACCCATCGGCTAACATAATCCACGACAAGCAGGATGTACTGAAATCCCTGATTCAAAGGAAATGGGCCCATGAAGTCTATCCCCTAAGCATCAGAAACATTAGAATTCTGTATGTATCTTAGGAACATGGTATCTTTGGAACCAATGGTTCCTCCCATTTTTGACAATCAGTACGATCTCAAACATACTCTATAGCATCCTTAAACAATGTGGGCCACCATAGGCCACTATGTAAAACCTTTGCTACCGTGCGTTTCCTCGAATGATGCCCACCAGATTCTAATTTGTGACAGTGCTCAAGTACACTAGTGTGTTGTTCTTGAGGAAGACACCTTCTCCAAATACAATCCACACCCTTGCAAAATAGGTACGGATCCTTCCACTTGTAATAATGAATCTCTGACATAAATTTGTCTACCTTGTACTTCGGTCAATCTTGTGGAACTTTCTTGGAGACAAGATAGTTCACAATATCAACATACCATGGAATTGAGTCCACAGACAAAATGGCCTCATCTGGAAAGGTTTCAGAAATAGGATCATGTTCTGCTCAGAGGTCTCTGCATCCGTGATATGGGAATGGAGATCTGCCACAATATTTTTCACTCCAGGTTAATCTCGAATCTCTAAATCAAATTCCTAGAGAATAACAATCCATCTGGTAAGGCATGGTTGGCATCTTTTTTTGCCTGCAAGTATCATATGGCAGTGTAATCCGTGTATACAATAATATGGGAACCGATGATGTAAGATCTGAACTTCTCTCGCCCAAACACGACTGCTAACATCTCTTTCTCTCTAACTGTATAATTTCTCTATGCTTCATCCAGAGTCTTGCTAGCATAGTGTATAGCAAATGGTATCCCATCCATTCTCTATCTTAAAACAGCTCCAACTGCGAAATATGAGGCATCCGTCACGATCTTGAAAGGAAGAGACCAATCAGATGGCTGTAAGACAAGAGCACTAGTAACCATTTCTTTCATTTGATTGAATGCAAGGAGGATTTTCTCATCGATAATAAAATTAGTCTCCTTACACAGAAGCTCAGTCAAAGATCTGGTGATTTTGCTGAAGTCCTTTATGAATCGCCTATGGAATCCTACGTGTCCTAGAAATGACCTCAACTGCTTCAAATTCTTTGGTGGCTCTAACTTGGAAATCACATCAATCTTAGTTGGATCAACCTCCATACCACGTTTGGAGATGACATGGCCCAATACAATCCTATTAGTCACCATAAAGTGACTCTTCTCCCACGAGAGCACTAGGTTTACCTCACAGCAATGTTGAAGAACTCGATCTAAATGAGCAAGACATGTGTCAAACTATCTCCGTAGACCAAGAAATCTTCCATGAAGACCTCAAGGGAACTACCCACCATGTCAGCAAAAATGACCAATATAAACTTTTGGAATGTAGCGGGAACGTGTAACACAATCCAAAGGGCATCCGTCTAAAGGCATAGGTACCAAAAAGACAAGCAAAAGTAGTTTTCTCCTGACCCTCAGGAGTGATAGCAACTTGGTTTTATCCCGAGTACCCATCCAAGAAGCAGAAGAACTCTATCTCTGCCAAACTCAGAATAATCTGATCAATAAAGGGCAGTGGAAAGTGATCCTTCTTGGTAGTTGAGTTCAGGCATCGGTAATCTACACAGACACATAAGGAAGTAGGTACCCGTGTCAGAATCTCCTCACCACGGTCGTTCTTTATGATAGTAATCCCAGATTTCTTCAGGACCACATGTAAAGGGTTGACCCACTTGGAATCCGAAATGGGATATATAAAGCCAGCATCACACCATTTTCTGATCTCCTTCATGACAACCTCCCTTAGAATTGGATTTAGACAACGTTGACATTCACAGGAGGGTTTACAATTATCCTTTAGGTAGATATGATGCGATCACAAAGCTGGATTAATCCCATAGAGATCCAAGATATTCTATCCTATGACCCTCCCGTTTCTCTCAAGAACCTCTAACACATGAGATTCTTGTTCAGTGGTCAACTGCGAGCTTAGTATGACAGGAAACATTGGGGGGGGGGGAGTCCCGTAAGGAAGGCATATTTCAATGTTGATGGTAAAACCTTGAGCTAAGCTGGGGTCTAAATCGACTCTACACTAATCTCTGCTACTGTACTGGTAGATGGCATATGATATGTACTCTGTGGACTATCCACCTTGGCTACTAACATCTCAACAAGTAAAATCTCTGATAGATCTGCAATGAATGATCTCTGCTCAAAAGGGAGGGGATCATCAGGGTGTTCAGTATTCTGATGAATTAATGGTTCAGATATCTCAACAATAATATCAGAAAGATGTCTCTCATTTGTGCATAAATCAAGAAATTCAATGCACAACTCGTATATATGTACTTTAGAATTCTCAAAATGAGGCCTATCATCAATAATCTCAGAAAAATGTATCAAAGGAATATCAGAAGGTGCCTCTAAAAACTCAGATTGATTATCAGAAATCAACTCAAACTGTCCATCAACAACTGGCTTAATTGAACCATCGAGGGAGCTCATGTCAACTGTGCTTTTCATAGAGTCCTTTCGGGAAAGGAACTCCTGGGTATCTATAAAATCAGTAAAAAGATCTGTCTCTTTGAATTCAACAAGAAAATCACAGTTATCTGGCTCTGATATAGCTTTCTCTGTCTCATCTGCTACATGTGGCAGTGATGGTCTAGGATAAAAGATCGTCTCTATTTTCACCGTCACTGCGAGAGTGAAATATGATCTCTCCAGTACCATAATCAACTGCCGCCTCAACCGTTTGGAGGAACGACCGACCTAGTATGATCGGGGTATGGAGTAACAGTGCATGTGTGTCCATATCCATGACAACAAAATCAGCAGGGAATTTCATTCCCTGCACCATTACAATAACGTCCTCTAAAATGCCTCTTAGCCTCTTAATCGATCTATTAGCAAACTGAAGGATCATCCTGATTGTTTTAAGAGGCCCTAATCGAATTCAGTTAGTAAAGCGGAAGGCATGGGATTAATGGAGGAACCGCTACCGAGAAGAGTACGATCAAATTCTCGATCAAAGATATGGCAACGGAAGTGAGGTGCTCCCTTGTCTTTCTTTTTAGGCGGGAGGTTACTGATGGCATGAACTGTGGCCATGGTCAAGATGTGTTTCTCTATTTTATTTCGTATGTTCTTCCTTGGTTGATGCTTTTGTGTACATGCCTCTTTCATTCCCTTTTTTAGTGTAGGCATCTATTCTATGGCCTTAAGGAGTGGAATCTTTAAAATGATGTTCTGTAAGATCTCAACCACTCCAGCATCAGATAGGGCTGTTTTTAATTTTTGAATTTTCTTTGATTTGAGAGCAGAAGGAAATGGCATTGAATCAGAATAAACATGCAAGCATTCATTTCCATTATTCAAAGTGGAATCCTCATGTACAAAAGGACAACTGGAATCAGTCTGTACAGTGTTGTCCAAATCAGGTGGAGGAAAAACAGAATCTAAAATAGAATGAGATGCTATTGCTGACAAAGAGGAAGAATCTATGACTAGTATGTTCTCCCTTGTAGATGGTGATCTAAATCTACCTGGTGAAGGTGGTGGTGAAGGCGGTGAAACTCCAGACTTGGGTGTTGCTACGCTGGTTTCCTCAACTGCTGGTCAATGAGATGATGTAGAAGATGATGCTCTCTCAGTGATTCGATCTCCCAACACCAACTAGCGTGTAGGCGGATGCAAACTCCCACCGCTCCTAAGATGAATGGCATTAGATAAACATGTAAAACTAAGGGACATACCTGTCTCGGGATTGGGTGGGCTACTGGCTACCTGTTCCTTACGTCTAAAATTGTTGGGGTTGGCTTCGACCTATGCTGGAATCAGTGTCTTGGTGGTGGTCAGGTCATCGATCCGCTGAGTCAGTTTATTCATGTTCTTCATAAGCAATGCATGTTGGTCCAGTGTTGGGTTAAATTAAGGGGCCTCAGGTTTCTCATTGACTGGATGTCGTTGAGACTGATAGTACGAGGCTATTGGTAACCATACAGATTTTGATAATGAGGAGGAGGGGGAGGATACTGTCCATAATATGTAGTATGTTGCTGGTTAGGATGAGCAAAAGACATAGAATGCTGCTGTGGCTGGCCTTGTCTCCAATTTTGGAACTGTGATGGAGATTGAAAATGAGGTTGGAACTGCTGGTGCTGGCACTGCTTCTGTCTGCCTCCCTGAAGCTGTTGGGCAGGTCTCTAAATCTGCTGTGAATCCAACTGGACTTGCCCTGACAAACGGGGCTGATTTCGTTCACGGTCGAACCATATATCGTTCACCTCCTGAATGACAGGTGGAGGTGGAGACTGCTGCTCAGGAATATAGGCTACTTCATGTTGGTAAGGAACTATCTGATGTGCATGCTTCTGAACTTGATCAAGTGTCTGCACGTAGTAGACATGCTGAACTGTTGATGGTCCTCTGCTACTCTGTTGAGTGGAAGAGTTCTTCTCCCTAGTAGAGGTATCAGCTGCTGCACTCGTATTATGGACTGCACTGATGGTACTCACAAGAAGCTCCTAGTGCTTTGTTATCTCATCTAGCTTGTCCAGGTTCTTCGTCCTTTGTTGGATCACACGAAGCTTCTCAAGCTCCTTGGGTCATTTCTCAATGATGTCTTCTTTGGATAAGTGATTTCCAATAATAGTCATATCAAAACTTTCCACCATATCCACTTCTTGTGATGCTTTCATGTTGACATCCTTATGGGGTACTGCAGAGGCGGTGACGGGGTGCTTGTGAAAAGCATGTGAAGAAGAAAGAGCTATTGAACTCTCCGACATCTCCTCAAAAATTTGATACATGACATCCACGCCCTTGTTAAAGTGGCTCCGCCCCACAAGCGACATATACCAGCTTCTGATTCTTAATGCTTAAACCCCCAAAGAAATTTTGTACAATGTTGGTCTTTGGAATATCATGATGGGGGAATTTCTCTGTCAGATCTTTGAATCTTTCCCATGCCTTGTGAATAGGCTCTTAGGGCATCTGGGAGAAATTAGAAATCAAGGACCGCATTTGGTTGAGTTGTCCAAGTGGATAATACCTGTTCAGAAATGCGGACCTCAACTCTTCCCAAGTAGTAACAACCTTCCGCAAGTGATTTAACTAGTATAAAGCTTTTCCCATCATACTGAATGGAAAGGCGACCATCTGCACTACCTCTAATGGGACATTTGGGTAGTGTATTGTTCCACAATTGCAATAGAACTGCTGAAGGTGTATATAAGGTTCTTCATTGATATTTCCATGGGAAATTGGGACGAGAGGTAAAATAGTAGGCTTAAGCTCAAAATGCCCATGAACCGCTGGGATTTGTATCCAAGAATTTGTCCGTCCTACCCATGAATTATAAGCATCCTTTAATGTAGGCTTAGCTCCAGGTTCTATATGAGGTTCTTATCCCCCATTCCCACCTCCAGGGTTTTTATTATCTCCCTCTCTCCTATCTTATCTTTCTCGTCTCATCTTGAGAATCATATCTCTAAATGTGGCCTGAAAATTAGCATGCTCTGTTAACTATGCTTGAATTGATTGAATGGAGGCTAACATGGTACTGTTGATCTCGCTATGCTCCGACATGGTTCCCTTTCCCTTTGGTAGCATTAAGTGTTTGGCGTCTGACTATGAAAATGTACATGCCACTCAATTAGTGCTCAGAATTGATGGAGCCTTAGATATTATTTTGAGATTAAAGACAATCTCAAATAGTGGACTCACGGATGTTGTGAAGGGTGAAGTGGATAAAGAGGAATATTTTTGAGTGAGTCTCCCCGAATAGAAGGTGAACGGCTTAGAGCATAGAATGAGCTTCCAAAGTGCGAATGAGAAATACTCTTGTCTGACATCTTCAAAATCAATAGGCAGGATGCGAGAACAAGAAGGTCAATGTAAGAGTGAAAGTGAATGAAGGCGCAAATTGTGCAAAAGCATCTTTATCACTAGCAAGCAAACCCAATACAAACCCCCAGTTCACCAACTCAACTAGGGGTGTAAACGAGCTGAACCTGAGCGAACCAACCCGGGCTTAGTTCGGCTCGTTTAGAATACGTTCAGGCTCGGGTCCAGTTCGACTCGATAAAATGAAAACTGTATTCAGGTTCGATTTGGCTCGGGTGAGATTCGTAAAGGTTTGGTTCGGCTCGTTAAAGATTCATTTAAGAATAAATGTAGTGCAGACATTTTGTTCGAAGGGAAAAACTGCATTTGCAAGGGAGGGTTGTTGGACATGTGAGCCCACGGCGAGCCATTATGCAATAAATGTTATTGCAAATATCATTCCCTGATCTGAAATGAAGAATAAATAATTTGCATAATAGGTCCCTCTGTACAATTAGGGTTATGTACCATGGCTGTCTTAATGATCATACAGCTGTTGATTCAATTATTGAATCATAGAGGCTGGTGCTTGGATGAATATCTAAAGAGTTAGATTGAGGACTCATCAAGCACCGTCAGATGATTGTTAAGATGTGATCTCCAGCCTGAGTAGGAGATGGCAATCCTTTCTCACATAGGCTGATATCTGACCGACCTCTTGATGCAGGTCCTCTGCATAGGAATAGAGATTCGGAGGTGTCAGATTAGTTAGGTCAAAGAGTTGACTTAACGAGATCGAGATAACCAAAGTCCTATGTTGAATGCTGTCACAGCATAGGCACGCATCCTCTGACCGGAGACAGATGTGTTACTATATTTCTGAGTGTGTATATTTGGCAGACCAATAGGTTGATGACCTAACCAAGGTCTATACACCGGCGCACTGGTGTGCATATAAGGGCATATGAGTAATACGATCTCTCAAAGGGATCATACAGGTTCACTACTGAACCGGAAGACATGAGCTCACTCATGAGATATTGGGAAGAATCAAATTCCGTGCACGGTCGTCTTGCTTTGGAAGCTTGACTGAATTTGTAGGTTTGATATATACTTTTGAAAAGTATATGATCAAGACCTAGGTATGATATATGCTTTTGGAAAGTATATGATCGATACCAAATCCCAATGATCAAATGAGAAACTTGGTGATCAAACCCTGAAGAAGACAGTGTAAAATAGATCTTGATCTTCGGGTTGACCATGGGTCTTCCAGTATGCAGGATGTACAGGTATTGGGAATACCTGAAGGGTGATGTGATCATAAACGATTGTATATCCATGACGCTTCCATTCCGAGGGAGTGATGAAACAGGTCTGGATTTTAGTGACTCCTTCCAGTAGAGAAGCAATCTGATCTTAGTCCAAGTGTTGGACATTGGTCTGAATGAGATTCAGATGTAATGAGAAGATTAGATTTGCGGTCTTGATTTAATCAAGCATCTATGGGAGGTTCGTAAGATCTGGATTTGAGATAATATCTCAATATCCAAGTCACTATACGTGGAATAATACAATCGCCCTATCCTTATCTCCAAGTATCTGCGGAGAAAGCACATTATTCTTGAAAGGGTTCAAGAATAATTCATTTGATGAACTTCATATCCAAGCAAGAAAAACTTGATGATTAAATGAGATTTCATTATCAAGCATAATATGAATATGATTCATATTATTATCCAAGATAATTAAATGAGATTTAATTACCAAGGATTAGAGAATGTGGATAATACTATCCATGATATATGTGTATTATAAATGTGATTTATAATATATATATATATATATATAGATAAGAGAGAATTTATGTAAATAGCATTTGTTAATTAATAGTGTGAATTGGATTCACATTTGTTAATTAATTGGAAATGCAATTTACTAATTAGTTTGGGTTGTGAATATGATTCACATAATATTCAATGGCATGATTGAAATATTCACAAATTAATTTGGAATTAATTTGGTGAATATTTTTGTGAATACAAAATTAATTAAGGAATAATAAGATAAATAAAAAGGATCCAAAATTGACCACTCTCCATAGGTGGCGTCACCCATGAATTGTTCATGGGTGACGCCCCCCCATTTTTAGGGAGGTTGGTTGACTCCATTTTTATTTATCACATTATCTCTTAATTAGTTAATGTTAAATTAAATTATGTTGATAATGTTGCAACATTTTTAATTTAAATTAATGTTGTTGGTTTTAACCAACAACAATCATAGCCATTGATTTAGCATGGACCAAGCATAGCCCTTGGATCCATGTGTCCCATGGATTGAGATCCATTGGATCCTAAACTAATATAAATAGAGGGCTAGGGTAGCCTTCCATGGTACATCATTAAGAGTTGTACAAGGTGACAACTCTCTCTCTCTCTCTCTTTCTCATTCTCGCCCTCTCTCTCTTTCTCTTCTCCATTAAGTGGCCGTCCACTTTGTGTTGAGAAAGGAGAGACTCTCGGCTTCTTCTTCGACGACTCGTGGATCTCCATCTTCTTTGGAGTTTCGTACTCTAAAGGAAGACGACGGATTTCGTTTGACGAAATCGGGGGAGCCATCGCTTGGATCTTCATCGAGGATTGCGGGAAGGAACGTGACTCATCATCACGCCCGCAAGTGCGTTCTTCGTGGATCGGACTTAAGATAGGAGGATCTCTACTTTGGGATCTCGCGATCACAACCACGCTTCAAGAGGTATTCCTTGTACTTTGTGGTTTGATGAAACGATCCGAGAAGTGTTCTTGTGATCATGTGGTTTCATCTTTAAAGTTAAAAATTTTAATTTCCGCTGCATCTAGCATCTAGTACGACTAGTTGCTCCGATTGCATACGATGCGATCGACACGCTTCCGTGATGCGCTTGAGGATTCACAATATCCTTCAAGTGGTATCAGAGCCAGGTTGAATAAGGTTTTGGATATGATCCATAGACCTTAGACGATTTGGTTCTTGAAAGGGTTGCAAAAAAAATTTACTGCATTTCAATTTTTCGCACCTCTGTAAAATTGAATTTTTCGGACCTGTTTAAAATGTTTAAACACGAAATTTTCAATTGGCTTTTGTTCCCCATTAAAAAAGGAAATCATAGGACCTGAGTTTACTAAATTTGGACTTTATTTGCTCAAGATATGGCTTTTTGAATATGACTATATTCACTGTTGCGGGAACTGCGGATTTGAACGTAATTAATGAGATGATTACGGTTTTAATCCGCCTTGAAATGCGTGAATTATCACTTGGGTTCTTTAATAAATCAAATAGGTAATCTTTGGAAACTGAGTTTGCATTTTTTGGATTTAAATTAATCAAGATAAGTTAATTTTAGTGATTGGGGGTCACTGCTGGAAATTAACAATTTCTTGATCTTGAACCTTGTGATATATCATTCAATTATCATGATGAAAATTAATTGTTAATTTTCTGGAATAATTAGTGATAAATATTTGTGAAATATTTAAAGAGATAATTATTTCATTGAATGACACTTGCCTAAACCACAATGATAAGATATTAGATCTTGATCATTGGTTCATCAACAAACATTGCTTTCATGAAAACCACAGTTTATCCTACAATTGTTGTAGGACAACTTTTACATGAAAACCCTTTTGCTTGAATAGGATTGGGGATTTTTCTAGCAAATCTCCTTATAATCAAAAATGTTTTGATTTATATTATATGGTATAACTTCGGTTGAAAAACCGATGAACATCTCAAAGTACATGATGGTCTATCTGGTATTATCCTTTCCCGAGGCGGATGTGGTGCCTAGTCGGAGAGCATTGGGGTAGCGGGTTGCAACGTATGTGGTCCGTCCCACTCTCGTCGGTACTGTCCATGACAGCAGGTAGGGACTGTATAATACCGGAGACAGACAATATGTATTTTTCTAATTATTAAAATTCGAATAATACGTATTTTGAGATAATACCTACTATTCAAGTAAAAGACATGTTTGTTGATTGATGTTTGGATTGATGATTAATTTAATATGATTAAATTAATTACATCCAATAAACACTCTATTATGTATAGATGTGTATTTCCCTTGGAAGAATTAATTATGTGAATATGATTCACGATAATTAATTATAAAATTTGAATATGAGGTGGAGGATCACATAAGTGACATCCATGGTCTCCCGTCAAGGCAAAGGATTCCGTCGCCAGTTGTTGTATATAGGAGACGCCTGTCCGAAGTGACAGATCCTATATATGATTTAATTGGATCGGGTTCTTTGCTTCTCGAAAGAGTAAGGCCGTATACGTAGTGACCCCAATATCGGGTCCTCATATTATTGGGGCGATATTGGATTGCGTATAGCGAGTATTAAGCCTGTTGACGGTTAGTTCAATTAATGACGGGTCAACATTGCCTTAGGGGTGGTGGGCCCGGGTGTTAAAGACCGAATTGGGAAATGCAAGTTGGACTTGCAAGGCGGAATGTGTTCCCGCTTTTTTTTATCCGAGTTGTAGGTTCTCATATTATTGGGATGCAACGAAGATAGGAAAGGAGATCCCAGATCTTGCTAGAGATATAATGGTAAGAATATCTCTTACATTGAAAGTGATTAAGGGAATGAACTTTCAATGTTGACAAGGCAAGACAACTTTGATATAAAATTCCTAAATCAAAGTAAAACATGTATATATATATAATATATATACTCTTATGCAAATTTCTTATTTCAGATAATCCATCATTAAACCCACTCAATGTTATACTCAATAATAACCAGTAAAATATCTTGGATTGGACTCATGATCCAGATATTGTACTTGCAATTGGACACATAATGTATGTGGTTGCAGTGTGCAAGTCCCCTCAACATAATGAGGAAGGGCAATTAAATAAGACAATAAGACATCACCTTAGGGTTTGTATGTCTCTATAGTCTTGATCTTTCATCGAGTGTACTTTGGAAGTGACATGTCGATGGTGATCGTAATTGTCGGATAATCCTTATAAAATAAAAGAAGATATTTTGGCATACATATGTGCTCTGGACATTTAATCATGAATGGCATGGTTCTCTACATTATGCAGAATGGTGGCTCGAAAGAGATGATGTATTCAAAATGTTTGAATACCTACCTGAACCTAAGTCTCTAAGAGTTAAGATGTATGTAGATATGATGAGTGTCATCATTCTACTATCTATACTCAAGTCATTCATGAAGCTTTATGATATTCATATTGAATGAATTTAATGAAGCATGTATAAATGTTGAAATGCTCTTACATTAAATTCTTTTGAATTCAACATAAGAGATTCTTTGTCTTGAACAATGGTTGTTTATAGATGAAGAGAGCACAGTGGAAGCATGGGTTGAACCCATGTGAGAAGGAAAGTCAAAGAGTTGATCATACTTCTGTGACTTCCGTATGACATCCAAAGAGTTGGATGAATGCCAATACTGTAATAAGTTGATGTGTTGATAGTATGACTATCAAATCTGTCTAAAATCCTTAGTGAAGGACTCAGATAGAGCATCAGAATAATCTACATATAATCATTGACTTTGACTTACTTATTTCATAAGATAAAGTCTGATAATTGTATCCCAATCTTCTAGTGATATTTGCAATTGGTTGCATATACATATTAGAAGATTAGAAATTTGATCTTAAGGTTTAGTAGTCATCTACATGGATATTGCTGTAATTGTTGCAGCAGTCTCTGTTGGATAGATGGACTTCATATTCTCAGTGGGAGAGCCCTTAGTCTTAGAGAATGTCTCTATGACCTAGATATTAGAATACCCCATTGTTTGTTTCTAAATGTTGGAAATAAACATGAATTCTGAGATAGAACTATCATAAAAGGTTATGATGGATATATTTCAGATAGTAATCTAACATCTAATGGACTCCACAAAATTAGAAAATTAATGAATGGTTCATTAAGATTTCTAATACTGAAAATCAAACCTTATAAGATCAATAGGAGGATGAAGATCATTTGACAATGATCTGGCATCAAGCCTTGGACATTTGTCTGTTGATTTGATCAATAGACTAGTAAGATACGAAACTTTAGAATGTCTAAAATTTCAAATCTTACATGCTTGTGAATATTGTATTCAAAGTAAAATGTCCAATACACCCTTCTCTAGGAATGGTGTTAGATGTCGAGGTATTCAAGATCTCATACATATTGATGTATGTAGATCATCTATATCATAATAAACATTATGGATATGTGATATCTATTAATGATTATGTATGATATGAGATTTCTTCTCTTCACCTGAGAAACCTTTGAAATGTTCAAAGATTTCACAATTTTGGTTTAGAACCAAAATTTGAAGGAAGAATAAATGAATTTGATCTAACCAAGGTAGCAAATACCTATTAGATAAAATTCAAAGAATACCTTATAGAGATATGAATATCATTTCTATCTCACTCCTCCTGGTAAACCTGAACTCAATGGAGTTGTAGGGAGATACAATTGGATCATGTGCGACATGATTTGATCAATGATGAATTTTAGCATAATTATCCTCTTAGTTTCCATGTATATATGTGTAGTAGAGACTACAATATATATCCTTAATAAGATTCCATGCAAGTAAGCTGGAATCTAGCACTTGAGAGTTCTACTTCATTAGGAAAATAAAGGATGGTATTGGATACCTACTTTATGACCTTGAGATTCTTAAAAGATATCATTTCTGAGAATGTGATTCCTAGTAGATTGAGACTCTCTTGAGAATCAAGATGAAAATGAAGTAAAGGAACTCATTTAATCTTGAGAAGATAATGAGGCTCCTGAAATAGGAAACTAAAAGGACAATTAAAGATGAAACATTAATACCTCTTCAAATGAGTTTGAAGATGTATTCCATGTGTCAGTTAAGTCTAACAATGATCGGATTTCATGTGATGAAGCTCCTGAGGATCATGACATGGAAAGATGGATATTAGCAATAAAGTCTAAAGCAGACTTCATGTACAAGTGTTGTATATGGACCCTAGAGGATCCATCTATAAGGGTTTGACCCATTAAAGTGTAAATGGATCTTCAAGAGAAGAGGGAACCTGATGAGAAGGTAGAGACCTTCAAAGCTCGGTTCGTAGCCATAAGCTACACACCGGAAGAGAAGACATTGCTTGCAATGAGACTTGCTCTTCGGTAACCATGCTTAAACTCATCAGAATATTGCTAACCTTAGCTACACAACTTGACTATTGCATCTTCAGGATGTAATTCAAGATTGCATTCCTCTAAGAATACCTCTCTGAGGATATTCACATGAAGTAGCCCCAGGGCTTCATGGTTGAGGAAAGTAAGGTGTGAAAGCTAAAGAAATCCATCTGTGGACTCAAATAAGCTTTTTAAAGTTGGAACATAAGATTTGATGAAATTATAAATGTTATGATTTCAGATAGAATCTTGATGTACCATATGAAGCTTAGTGGGAGTGCCATTGTGTTCATCATGCTAAATGTAGATAATATCCTAATCATTTGGAATGATATAAGGATGATAATAAGTGTTTTATAGACTGGCTATTCCATACCTTGAGATATGATCTCAAGAATACCTCTTAGATCTTAATTTTGAAGTTGTTCAGAAGCAAAGAAAAGAGGATATTGGGACTGTCACATTTGTAGTATACCTTGGACATATTCCATTCTTGGAAATTCCAAGAAAGGCTTCCTTCCCTTGAGATTTGGTACTGACATATCAAAAGGGATAGCACCTCAAAGAGTTGAGGAAAAGAATGCTAGAACTGCTTGCACTTGTGCATCAGTTACGAGAAGCTAAGTATGCTAGATGTGTACAAAAGCCAGATATCTGCCATGTAGTGGGAGTAGCAAAGTGTTGCTAATCCTACTATGGAGAGAAAACACTTGATTGCAGTAATAACAAAATCTTCATAGATGACAAGTTTTTTTTGAGATAGTGATCTCAAAAAAGTCATATCCTCAAAAGCTTAAGACTTTATAGATAGAGATCTAAAAGGTCTTAACTGTGGATACCTTGGGAGATAGTGATCTCCAGGAATAAGGGTATTCTGATAAGGATTATGGAAATACTGGTTATAATAGTTATTAAGCAATAGTGTCAAGGACACTATAACTGCTTTGACTAGATTGAGTATAGGTTGCATTAGATGCAACATTCGTATTGGATGCGAGCACTGTTATCTAGGGATATGCAAGTGCCGTAAAAGGACTTGGCATAGTCTTTTGGGAATAGAGTGACTGATCAGCTTACCTAGCTATTTCTAAATAGCTTATGATTGTCACATGAGTGTGGGTTTAAATGATTAGCCCATTAATGGCTCTTTGGGCTAGTGGGAGATTGTTGGACATGTGAGCCCACGGCGAGCCATTATGCAATAAATGTTATTGCAAATATCATTCCCTGATCTGAAATGAAGAATAAATAATTTGCATAATAGGTCCCTCTGTACAATTAGGGTTATGTACCATGGCTGTCTTAATGATCATACAGCTGTTGATTCAATTATTGAATCATAGAGGCTGGTGCTTGGATGAATATCTAAAAAGTTAGATTGAGGACTCATCAAGCACCGTCAGATGATTGTTAAGATGTGATCTCCAGCCTGAGTAGGAGATGGCAATCCTTTCTCACATAGGCTGATATCTGACCGACCTCTTGATGCAGGTCCTCTGCATAGGAATAGAGATTCGGAGGTGTCAGATTAGTTAGGTCAAAGAGTTGACTTAACGAGATCGAGATAACCAAAGTCCTATGTTGAATGCTGTCACAGCATAGGCACGCATCCTCTGACCAGTGACAGATGTGTTACTATATGTCTGAGTGTGTACATTTGGCAGACCAATAGGTTGATGACCTAACCAAGGTCTATACACCGGCGCGCTGGTGTGCATATAAGGGCATATGAGTAATACGATCTCTCAAAGGGATCATACAGGTTCACTACTGAACCGGAAGACATGAGCTCACTCATGAGATATTGGGAAGAATCAAATTCCGTGCACGGTCGTCTTGCTTTGGAAGCTTGACTGAATTTGTAGGTTTGATATATACTTTTGAAAAGTATATGATCAAGACCTAGGTATGATATATGCTTTTGGAAAGTATATGATCGATACCAAATCCCAATGATCAAATGAGAAACTTGGTGATCAAACCCTGAAGAAGACAGTGTAAAATAGATCTTGATCTTCGGGTTGACCATGGGTCTTCCAGTATGCAGGATGTATAGGTATTGGGAATACCTGAAGGGTGATGTGATCATAAACGATTGTATATCCATGACGCTTCCATTCCGAGGGAGTGATGAAACAGGTCTGGATTTTAGTGACTCCTTCCAGTAGAGAAGCAATCTGATCTTAGTCCAAGTGTTGGACATTGGTCTGAATGAGATTCAGATGTAATGAGAAGATTAGATTTGCGGTCTTGATTTAATCAAGCATCTATGGGAGGTTCGTAAGATCTGGATTTGAGATAATATCTCAATATCCAAGTCACTATACGTGGAATAATACAATCGCCCTGTCCTTATCTCCAAGTATCTGCGGAGAAAGCACATTATTCTTGAAAGGGTTCAAGAATAATTCATTTGATGAACTTCATATCCAAGCAAGAAAAACTTGATGATTAAATGAGATTTCATTATCAAGCATAATATGAATATGATTCATATTATTATCCAAGATAATTAAATGAGATTTAATTATCAAGGATTAGAGAATGTGGATAATACTTTCCATGATATATGTGTATTATAAATGTGATTTATAATATATATATATATATATATATATAAGAGAGAATTTATGTAAATAGCATTTGTTAATTAATAGTGTGAATTGGATTCACATTTGTTAATTAATTGGAAATGCAATTTACTAATTAGTTTGGGTTGTGAATATGATTCACATAATATTCAATGGCATGATTGAAATATTCACAAATTAATTTGGAATTAATTTGGTGAATATTTTTGTGAATACAAAATTAATTAAGGAATAATAAGATAAATAAAAAGGATCCAAAATTGACCACCCTCCATAGGTGGCGTCACCCATGAATTGTTCATGGGTGACGCCTCCCCATTTTTAGGGAGGTTGGTTGACTCCATTTTTATTTATCACATTATCTCTTAATTAGTTAATGTTAAATTAAATTATGTTGATAATGTTGCAACATTTTTTAATTTAAATTAATGTTGTTGGTTTTAACCAACAACAATCATAGCCATTGATTTAGCATGGACCAAGCATAGCCCTTGGATCCATGTGTCCCATGGATTGAGATCCATTGGATCCTAAACTAATATAAATAGAGGGCTAGGGTAGCCTTCCATGGTACATCATTAAGAGTTGTACAAGGTGACAACTCTCTCTCTCTCTCTCTCTCTTTCTCATTCTCGCCCTCTCTCTCTTTCTCTTCTCCATTAAGTGGCCGTCCACTTTGTGTTGAGAAAGGAGAGACTCTCGGCTTCTTCTTCGACGACTCGTGGATCTCCATCTTCTTTGGAGTTTCGTACTCTAAAGGAAGACGACGGATTTCGTTTGACGAAATCGGGGGAGCCATCGCTTGGATCTTCATCGAGGATTGCAGGAAGGAACGTGACTCATCATCACGCCCGCAAGTGCGTTCTTCGTGGATCGGACTTAAGATAGGAGGATCTCTACTTTGGGATCTCGCGATCACAACCACGCTTCAAGAGGTATTCCTTGTACTTTGTGGTTTGATGAAACGATCCGAGAAGTGTTCTCGTGATCATGTGGTTTCATCTTTAAAGTTAAAAATTTTAATTTCCGCTGCATCTAGCATCTAGTACGACTAGTTGCTCCGATTGCATACGATGCGATCGACACGCTTCCGTGATGCGCTTGAGGATTCACAATATCCTTCAAGGGTTATGTGGGGTTTCGGGAAGAGAAAATAGTGACTTAGAGAGTGGATGACTGGATGGCTTTAGGATAATAAGTGATGCCCTTATGTTAATATAGAATGTATTTTTTTCATTAATATATACACACACAATATGTATGTATATATACTTTTATGTATGTATGTCTGTATATAATCAAACTTTTAACGAATGAACCTGAGCGAACCTATGAACTTGAGGTTCGGTTCATTTATTTAATCGAACCCAAACTCGTGTTCAGATACGGTTCGTTTATTTTTGAATCGAATTTGTATCGAACTTTTAGCGAGCCGAATCTGAGCAAATGTCGAATCTGAGAATTTTCTGATAGCCCTAAACTCAACTCAATGTGAAGGCTGTGAAGGTTCGGTCAATTATCTTGTCAATTTTATAGTTTGGTGATAATACAATCTATCAGATGGGTTATAGCAAGCTGTTAAGAACCCAATGCTCTTAGGAGACTGGCCTAATCCCAAAGTTAGATCTTTCCCAGCCAATATGAATTGTGGACCGTTTACGGACTACCCGATCATTTCAATCTGTTAAGGACGTCATGAGCCACTTTACTAGCTACCGGAGAGATCCTCACTGAAGAATGACTAACACAAGATAGTAGTCTAAAATGAACTCGGGCATGGTTTTGTCCAAGTGTGCGGGTCGCTCTCTCTCTCTACATACAAACCAAACAATGAGGGGGTTACTCTCCTCAAAATAATGATTTTTCATTGTATTTTATTTTAGTGTCGAGTTTTCTTTAGCAGTCCCGTATTTTAGGCAATTGTCACTTGATTAAAATATTTTCAAATAATCACCTACCGAGTGTGCAATTTCCTTTTTAACTTATGTGAGTGAAAAACAAGGAAGGAGATCGGAAATGCCAATGCGCGATTAAAAATAGTGATGCATGTAGGGGTTAGAGCTGCGTACCTTGTCGCTAGCACTCTACATGCAAAATGATCTGCGCAGAATTTAAATACAGAAAAAATAAAATATCCTATATGATGCAAGTGAACCGTTCTAGATGATAACTTCTATTATTGGGCAAGAATAAGTTCATTTGACTAAGTCCAAATTACGCTCTACTCTGTAGGTACAGAAATTCTTGTTTAAGATGTTTGGACCAGATTACTTACCTGACTCTATAGGTACATGAATTCTTTTTTCTTGATTTTCTGATTTTCAAATTTTTAGTGATTTTAATTTTGTATTTTTTTATTTTCAACTAAAGAACAATATGCACAAGATAAGAACTATGCACACCAAAGTTTTTTGTATTTTTCAATTATATAAAAAATGATCAAAAAAATCTAGAGAAAATATTTTTGGGTTTTACAGACTTTGAAATGTTTTTAAGAATTTTTGTAGAGTTTTCAAATGTTTATGGATTTTCTAAAAATCAAACGGTGACAAAAATGAGAAACAATGTACAGCCTCGAGTAATTTACAACTTAAAATTATTTTAATACCCAAAACTCAAGGAAATTATTTTTATGATGAAATATATGCAAATATCTACAAACAAGAATTGAAATCATGAATTTTTTATTTTCTTAGAATTTTCTATCATTTTTATAAGATTTTTAATATTTTTCAATTTTTTTAATTTTAAAAAGAATTAATACATGAAATTTGTACAGAAATAAAAACATAATGAAATAAAACTACTCTATTTTTTGGAATTTTTAGAGCAAAATTCAAATTTTTATGAATTTTTGATTTTCAAATAGGAAAAAAATGACATGTTTTTATTTTTAAAAATAATATTAAATAATGACAAACTACGACAAAAAATATATGCTAGAAAGATAAGCACATCATGGGCATATCATGATTTTTGGAAATTTTATTGACCAAAGGAAACATTTATTTCAATAAGAAAAGCAAGCATAATAAAGTTTTGGGAATCAGGGACTAAACTGTAAATATTCAAAGTTTATTCATCAACATATAATAGAAATAAATTTGCAAGAGAAAGATGAAATTTACCAAGTAAAGATGGCATGATGCACGTGATAATTGCTGGAGTGGAACTCTGTTGCAATTTGTAAAACTTCTGGGGGTAGAATTGTAATTTTCCAATATTTAGTTCAAAACCCCCAGAGTTCTTTTTGTTACTTGTTCGTTTCACAGATGGGAGCCAACAGAAGGGAGGGCTACAGGTCCTGTGCTGCAGCCATCGTTCTTCTTTACATATGAGAGGCACTTGGGGGCACGCTGCCGTCACGGTGATCGGTAGGGCGACGACGACCTGCTTTGGCAATACGGCTGTGGTCGCTAGTGGCACGAGCGACCGCGCAGTGTCGCAGGTGGAGGGCGTTGTGGCATGCATGGGAGGCCGCGCGCCTGGGCGGTGGTTGCACTGTAGTCTGCTGGAGAGTCCGTCACTGTGAAGGATGGTCGGCGGTCTGGAGTTGGCTCTTATGGGTGGTTGGTGGTGTCGGCATAGAGGAAGCCACACCAGGCGGAGGAGGGAGATGACCACGCGTCGGTTCGTGTGGTGGGTCGCGGAGTTGACGTGCGGGCTCCAGGAGGGTGATGGCGGACGTTCTTCAGATCGACGTTGGTTGGTAGTCGAAGGTGCGGTTGGGGCAAAGCAGTGGAGGCACGGTGGCGGTGGGATGTCCCACGTGAAGCCCCCTTTTTTATTTTTTATTTTACTAAATGTAAATAATAGAAGGAAAATAATAAAAATCTTCTTTTAAATTTATTTAGAAACAAAACTGTGAATATTTATTTTTTAAAATATTATTTACTTATTTTTTTATTTATCGTGCAAAACAAATGTTAGAAACAAAAGTTAGATATATATTTTTTGTCTTTTTTTCTAAAAATTTATTTATCAACAAATTAAGAAATGAGCATGATGACTCGATCCTGAAATAACATGGAAGATGTGAATGCATGTGGTTTCGAGGGGAATGTCATATGGAACCGAAACTCCGACCATCATGCGTGGTCAGAGGTGAAAGATCGTGCGAGGTAGAAATGAACGTGTAGAGATTGAGAAAGTGATATGAAAAATCGAGTTGGTAGCGGATCAAATCGTAATGGATTTTAAGATCTACGAAGAAAAATGCGAGAATATAAAAATATGATTAAACTAGGATAAAAATAAGAGAAAATGTGGATCTCACCTTAGGAGAAGAAAAGACCTTGATCAGCTCGACAAAGGTCGACTTGGTGTCACCTGAAGACCTCCTCTCACAAAAGATTGATGAAGTTGAAAATATGGAGAATGGGCCTTATTAATAGATAAAATGGGATAGAAGTTTGATTTTTTTTAATTTTTAGATGAGATAAGAGATAAGAGAGAAGAAAAATTGAAATGAGATAAAGTAGCAAGATAAGTATTAAAAAATATTTACAAATATTAACTATTTTTTTGACTTTATTTATTGGAAAATTAAATGTTAATTTTTTTATTTTTTGTGATAGTTAATTAAGAAAATTAGCTACACACATATGTTATACAAAAACATGATGTTATCTATATGGGTAAATAAGAAAATTAGTTTTTTTTTAAATTTTATTATTTTATTTATTATTAGTATAATTTTATTTTCAATAATTAGTGAAAATATTGACTAATATTTACAAATACAATATGTACAAATAAATGGCAAAATTGCATAAAGCACCCCGGAAAACTGACTTTTCAACCGTAACTCCAAAAATTATGAAATCACAACCATTTTAAAGATAATTTAATTTAGAATACAATTGAGGTAAGTTTGGTTCAATATGAGTTTATATGGAGCTGAAATTGATATTTCAATTTTCGCTTAATGGCTTTTTCCGGATGTGGTTACTTTCATTATGTACATGATTTCATTGTGCAATTATTTTTATTATTTAGAAAATATTTTTATTTACAACTTTTGTTTTGAAAATTATTTTATTTAAGGTCAATTTATATACAAATAAAATAGTGTTATTTCTATACAGATATACACAATAAGTGAGAAGTATTTATAACACACATTTTTTGGGTTTCCTGATTAAGGATCCTATCTCCCCTTACTTTATTCCAGATCGATCAGGTCAAGTCTTGAACTTCTCTTAGGGTTCGGGTCAGCCTGTATTTATTACAAATATACAGTCTTATTTTCTTTTCTATTTTTCCTTTCATTTCCTTTATTTATTTATTTTAGGTTAAAATAATATACAAATACACAATATTTATACACAGATGCAAGTTAATAAGAATATGAAGTTAGTATTATGTACAAGTGATTTATAAGGGATTTTAAGCTAAAATAAACGAATAAAGACGATGAATCGCAGATTCATTGGCAGGTAGGCAAAGATTGAACCAATAGAAAATCATGTTTGAATCTATTGATCATATCAACAGATAAATGACCAAGCCTATGATGCCAAATCATGTTTGAATGATTATCATCCTCCTTAGATCTTTTAGGGTTTTTATTAGTGACAGTAGCATTCATGACATGTTCATCAATGCACAATTCATAGAGTCCACCAGAAGTCAAAACTTCATCCGCAATATGCTTATCATAATGATTTATGACTAGTTTATCACAGAAAAGAAATGAATATCCACTTCTAACAAGTTTAGATACATATATTAATTCCTTCTGAATTCAAGTTCATAAAGACATTATTTAAGCATAAGGACTCTTCCACTAGATAATGATAGTCTGCAGGTCTCGATGATGAATGTTGCAATGCTTGCATCAGATCCCATCAGGATGACTATCTCCCCTTCATTGAGACTCTTAGTTTCCTGAAACAAATGCAACATATTGCATACATGAAGAGAAGAACCAAAATCAGCAACCGAACTTCCTTCTCGTCCATCGTGAAAACTAGTTTCAATGATGAAAATAGATTTCATACCTGCAGGGGCTTTACCTTTGTCGACCAACTTTAGGTAATCTGGACAATTTCGCTTCTAGTACCCCAGCTTCTTGCAGTGAGACAAACATCAATTTTCTTTGATGTCATCAAAGTGGATGCATTGGTAGATGAGACAACTCCTTGACTCTTCTCCTTTCTCTTCTGGGTCGGACCTTTCGAGAACCATGCTTCCAACTCCGCTTTCCTTTGACCTGTGCAACCATTGCTCTGCTAGAGTGGATATCCTTCTTCATTACGTCTTCGGTATACGTTAGTAAAATCAACTTTATTCCAGATCGATGAGGTCAAGTCTTGAACTTCTCTTAGGGTTCGGGTCAGCCTGTATTTATTACATATATACAGTCTTATTTTCTTTTCTATTTTTCCTTTCCTTTCCTTTATTTATTTTAGGTTAAAATAATATGCAAATACACAATATTTACACATAGTATTATGTACAAGTGATTTATAAGGGATTTTAAGCTAAAATAAACAAATAAAGATGACGAATCGCAGATTCATTGGCAGGTAGGCAAAGATTGAACCAATAGAAAATCGTGTTTGAATCTATTGATCATATCAACAGATAAATGACCAAGCCTATGATGCCAAATCATGTTTGAATGATTATCATCCTCCTTAGATCTTTTAGTTTTTATTAGTGGCAGTAGCATTCATGACATGTTCATCAATGCACAATTCATAGAGTCCACCAGAAGTTAAAACTTCATCCGCAATATGCTTATCATAATGATTTATGACTAGTTTATCACAGAAAAGAAATGAATATCCACTTCTAACAAGTTTAGATACATATATTAATTCCTTCTGAATTCAAGTTCATAAAGACATTATTTAAGCATAAGGACTCTTCCACTAGATAATGATAGTCTGCAGGTCTCGATGATGACTGTTGCAATGCTTGCATCAGATCCCATCAGGATGACTATCTCCCCTTCATTGAGACTCTTAGTTTCCTGAAACAAATGCAACATATTGCATACATGAAGAGAAGAACCAAAATCAGCAACCAAACTTCCTTCTCGTCCATCGCGAAAACTAGTTTCAATGATGAAAATAGATTTCATACCTACAGAGGCTTTACCTTTGTCGACCAACTTTAGGTAATCTGGACAATTTCGCTTCTAGTACCCCAGCTTCTTGCAGTGAGACAAACATCAATTTTCTTTGATGTCATCAAAGTGGATGCATTGGTAGATGAGACAACTCCTTGACTCTTCTCCTTTCTCTTCTGGGTCGGACCTTTCGAGAACCATGCTTCCAACTCCGCTTTCCTTTGACCTGTGCAACCATTGCTCTGCCAGAGTGGATATCCTTCTTCATTACGTCTTCGGTATACATTAGTAAAATCAACTTTGCTCATGTGGAACATGACAACAAAGTTGTTGAAAAGGGAGCGACAACAGAATGAAGTAAGCATGCATATCTGCATCCATATCAACTCCAATAGTTTTCAACTCAGAGAGGTACCGAAACATTTTGAGTACATGTCCTCTGACCGAGGTTACTTCTTGCATCTTACAACAAACAAGTTCTTTCATTATATTATAAAGATGTGTACAGTTTACATCACCGAACATTTCTTTCAGATTCACTATAATGGCATGGAAAGTATCCATCTCCACATGTTGCTTCTGTAGCACATTGGATAATGAACCCATAATATAACACCTTTGAAAGAAATTGTGATCTTCATCATACTTTTGATTAAAAGAAATTTCTTCCGGAGTCTTTGGGTCCGTGTACTTGTCCTTTGAAAGCACATAAGAAATGCGCTCAACGGATAGGACAAGATCCAAATTTCAGATCCAATCCGAATAATTTGGTCCGATCAACTGATTAACTTCCAGGAGCCTTTTAGGCGGGTTCACGGGCTTTATTTTCTAAAATTAAGAATGCAATATATTAGAACATATAGATATTTATGTATTCAATTTAAATTCTTTGATTAAAGAATTTTTAATCAAATTAGTCTTGCTTTGTCAACTTTGAAAGTTCATTCCCTTAATCACTTTCAAATCAATATATATACTTACCGCTATATCTCAATCATGAACTGGGATCTCCTCTTTATCTTTGTCACATCCCAATAATATGAGAAACCGTAACTACAATAAAGAGAAGCGGGAACACATTCCTCCTTGCAAGTCCAACTTGCATTTTCCAATTCGGTCTTTAACACCTGGGCCCACCATCCCTAAGGTTATGTTGACCCATCGTTAATTGAAATAACCGTCAACAGGACTATCACTCACTACACGCAATCCAATATTGCCCCAATAATATGAGGAACCGATATTGGGTTCACTACGCATACATCCTTACTCTTTCGAGAAGCAAAGAGCCCGATCCAGATGCACTTGTATGCAGGAGCTGTCACTTCAGATATGCGTCTCCCATATACAATCCCTAGCGACGGAACCCTTCACCTTGACGGGAGACCATGGATGTCACTTATGTGATCCTGCACCTCATACTCAAATTTAAATTATGTATCACGAATCATATACATGTAATGAATTATTCTAAGGGAAATACATATCTATTTATAATAGAGTGTTTTAATTGGATATAATTAATTTAATCACATTAAACCAATTATCAATCCAATTCAATCAACAAACTTAATTGTTACTTGGAAGGATGGTATTATCTCATTGTATGTATTATTTGAATTTTAATAATTAGAAAAATACACCATGATCTCTCCTCCATTATCCGATCCCTACTCGCTGTCATGGCCAGTACCGACAGGAGTGGGATAGACCGCACATTGTGCAATCTGCCACCCCAACGCTCCCCGACTAGACACCATATCCACACTGGGAAAGGATAATGCTAAATTGATCATTGTGTATTTGAGATGATAATCATTTTTTCAACCAAAGTTATACCATATTGTAATAATCAAAACCATTTTAATTATTATGAAATTCTCTAAACAAATTCCCCATCCTATTCATGCAACATGTTCGTTGAAATTGTATGATGTAACTGATTGGTGATCTCGATCATATCTAATCAATTATTGGTTAAGGCATTAAGAGAAAATTATCAATAAAATATTTCTCAAATATTTGTCCATAATTATTCCAGAAAATTAATCATTAATTTCACTAGTGTAATAAATGACAATCACAAGGTTCCTGATAAAGATTGCAATTTCCAACAGTGACCCTCACTAACTAAAATTAGCATATCTCATTCATTTTAAATCGAACTCATGCATCACTTTTCAAAGTTTGCTAATTCTATTTAAATCAGAAACCATGTCATTAGCATGCATTTCGAGGCATTTCAAAATAATAATTAACCCCTTAATAACGTCATGATTCGCCATCCCCGAAATAATGGATATATGGTATTAAAAAGATCATAACTAGAGTTATCTTATTCCAAATAACACACTCAAATCGAACGATTTCCTTAATTAATGGGTAACATTATCCAATTGATATTTTTGTATTTAAACATTTTAAACAAGTCTGAAATAAATCACAAAATAGGGTTGTGAAAATTGAAATGCGATATAGTTTTCGGAAACCCTAATGAGCCCAGATCTTCCTAGGTTTGTGGATCGTAATAAAAAAACCTCCAACTTGGTTCTGATACCACTTGAAGGATATGGTGGAATCCTTAATCACATCACAGAAGCGTGATGATGGTATCATATACGATCAAGAGCGACTAAGCACACTAGTTGCTCGGTGCAGTAGAATTTTAAAATTTTAATGATGAAACCACATGATCCAAGAACACTTCTGGGATCATTTCATCTAACCAAATAATAAATATATGAATACCTCTTGTAGTGTATTTGCGATCGAGCCTCTAGGGGAAGAGACCTCCTGTCTCAAGTCCGATTCGTCGGAGGAGACACTTGCGAGTGCATGGATGTTCGCATGCTTCTTACAATCCAAGTTGGTGATACAAGCAATAAATCTCCTGATCTCTTCTCACAAGATGGAAAGCCTTCTTCATGAGCACCACACACCAAATAAGACAGAGATCCAAGAGTCGTCGAAGCGGGAGCACAACGGTAAGACGAAGACGAATGTGTACTTCTCTCTATGAGATTGGATGACCACTCAAGGAGAGAAGGTAAGGGTTGGCATGAGAATGTGTGAGAGAGAGAATCGTGACTGCATTAACTCGAAGAGCAAGGGGTGCCTCTTCTTATATAGGGTTTTAGGAGTCCATAAATCCCAATCCATGAACATCACACAATCAATGGGTGAGATTGATTTGTGTTTCTTTCAATGGCTTTGATGTTGTTGTAAAACACAACAACAAATGATTTAATTTAATTTAATTTATATTGATAAATGAAGATAATTAATTTCAAATTAAACCACTTTGACTAGAGATTATATAATAAGGAGACTAACCTCTTCCCCTAAAAATGGGGGTGATGACCACTCTTCTCCACATGGAGAAAAGTGACCATCCACTCCTCTTGAGTGGATAGAGTCAATCTCCGCTAATTATCATGAGATCTCATTATCTCATGATATCTCCAAAACTCTTGTTGAAAATATTTTCAAAAAAAATTCATAATTATCTTTTGAAAATTTTCAATCAAGCCATTGAAATAATGTGAATCTCATTCACAACCCAAAACAAAATGTAATTATATTTTCAACTAATCATTCAATGTGAATCCAATTCACATTAATAATTAATCAACAAATATAAATCACAAAAGTCTCTCTCTAATATATTATAAATCACATTTATAATATGCATGGATAATTGGATAGTGCTATTCACATTATGTATATCCACAATAATTAAATCTCATTTAATTACATTGGATAATCATTCTCATGAATTCAGATAATGTGAATCAAATTCCCATTATTCATGATAATTAAATCACATTTAATTATCTATTTTTCAATGCTTAGATATAATTCAACTTTGGAAATATTCTTGAACTCTTTCAAGAATAATGCGCTTTCTCCGTAGATACTAGGAGATAAGGACATGGAGATTGTATTCTTCCACGTATAGTGACTTGGATATTGAGATTACATCTCAAATCCAAATCCAATGGACCTCTCATAGATGCTTGATTTAATCAAGGTCGCAAATCTAATCTTCTCATTACATCTGAATCTCATTCAGATCAATGTCAAGTATTTGGACCAAGATGAGATTACTTCTCTACTGAGAGGAGTCACTAAAATCCAGACCTATTTCATCACTCCTTCAGAATGGAAGCATCATGGTTATACAATCATTTATGATCACATCATCCTCATGTATTCCTAATACTTGTACATCCCACATACTGGAAGACTTATGATCAACCCGAAAATATAGATCAATTTTATACTGTCATCTTCAGGGTTTCATCATTAAGTTTCTCATTCTTGGTCATTGGGATTTGGTATCGATGATATTTTTTCCAAAAGCATATATCATACCTTCAAATTCTTGTCATACTTCCGAAGCACGATGACCATGCATGGAATTTGATTGGTCCCAGTACCTCAGGAGTGAGCTCATGTCTTCCAGTTTGCAAGTGAACATGTATGATCCCTTTGAAAGATCATATTACTCATATGCCCTTGAATGCACATCAACGTGCTAGTGTATAAACCTTGGTTAGGGCATCAACTTATTGGTTTGTCAAATATACACATTCATACTTGTAGTAACACATCTGTCTCCGGTCAGAGGATGCGTGCCTGTATCGTGATAGTATACGATATTGGACTTTGGTTATCTCGATCTCGTTAGGTCAACTCCTTGACCTAACTATTCCGACCCCTTAGAATCTCTATTCCTATGCAGAGGACCTACATGTAGAGGTCAGTCAGATATGTGCCTAAATGAGAAAGGATTGCCATCTCCGACTCAAGTTGGAGATCATCTCTTAAAAATCATTTAACGGTGCTTGATGAGTCCTCAATCTAACTCCTTAGATATTCATCCAAGCACCAGCCTTTATGATTCAATTAATGAATCAACAGAGGTATGATCATTAAGACAACCATGGTACATAACCCTGATTGTACAGAGGGACCTTATAGTGCATTCATTTATTTAATCTCAGAAACGGAGTGAAACAATCAATAACTTTTATTGATAAATCATATATTACAATAACATTTATTGTAGTAATGGTTTGCCTCAGGCTCACATGTCTAACATTAAGCTCTTACTCCTATACTAGTTGAAAGTTGGTGCAAATACACCTCGGGCTCACATGGCTAACATTACACACTTAATCCTATACTGGCAGAAAGTGGTTTTAACTACTTTTAAGAATCGAGGCAGTCCGTAGGGAAATACATGCACCCAACAGGTCGTTAATCTTTTGAAGGTTGCATTTATCACCAACTAAAACTGACAAGATAATCTGTCTGAACCTTTATGGCCCTCATGTATGGAGTTGGTGAATTCAGGGGTTTGCATTGCATTTGTATCGTGTGAGTTTACACCGCACATTTATGTGCACCGTAGAACTAGCGCCTCATTGAATATCGTATTCTAAACGGTTATTTTTACATTGAAGATGATTGATTGGGAGGATATTTATTCAGACCTCGCGAATCTCTCGTTGAACCCTCCAAGAAGTACATCTTCAAAGGTCCAAGCGCAACCTGGACCAACCTGGACTCATAAGCCTCTTCAGTTCAGGATCAATCACTCGCGGGATGGTCACTCTCAAAACATTCCTTTTCTCTCCTCCCACCTCACCGAGGAAGACCTTTGCCTCAGTGAGAATATCTCCATTCCTAGATTCTCTTATAATCAAGACCACATTGCTGATTCGGGTCCTAAAGAAGATTCAAGGAAAATGCCTCCGAAGAAGAAAGAAGAGGAAAAAGAACAACCTGAGGACCCGATGAGAATGATAATGTCCAGATTAGCTACATCTGAGCAACAACATGCATTACTCAGAGCTCCGTTAGGACAGCTCAATGTTGTGGTCAAACCACCAATAGATGCGATGTACAACCTCTGACAGTACAGAATTCAGACCTATTTGAGTCTGGCCGAATCAGAAGTTTATTTTGAGTTGAAGCAACAGTTTCTAAACTTGTTGCAACACTTTGATGGGAATGCTTCTGTGGATCCATATATATTCCTAAGGGATTTCGAGCTCATCTATGATAACCTCAGACATCCTAGGGTTAGCCAGGATAATATTAGGCTCACAACCCTTACATTTGCTTTGGGTGGCAAAGCTGACCACTGGGTAGAGATACAATCATTTCATATGCCCAGTTAAAGGACCATTTTATGAAGATGTTCTACCCTCTGAGTAGGACTAACATGATGAGGATGCACATTACGAGATTTTCCCAGCTACCCCATGAACCTTCTGTGATGCCCGGTAAAGGTTCAAGGACATCCTGCAGAAGTGTCCCTGTCATGGACGAGATGACAACATCTTAGTACAATCGTTCTTCAGTGGTCTCAACCCTGAGATGTAGGATTTAGTGTTGTCCCATGTAGAGGACCTACATCAAGAGGCCAGTCAGATAATAGCCTAATGAAAAAAGATTTCCATCTCCTACTCCGACGGGAAATCATCACTTAACAATCATTTGACGATGCTCGATGAGTCTTCAATCTAACTTCTTAGATATTCATCCAAGCACTTGCTTCTATGATTCAACTATTGAATCAACAATTGTATGATCATTAAGATGGCCATGGTACATAACCCTAACTATACAGAGGGACCTTATAGTGTATTCAATCATTTAGTCTCAGATAGGGAGTAAAAAAAATCAATAACTTTTATTGATAAATCAAATATCACAATAATAGTTATTGTAGGAATGGTTTGCCTCAAGCTCTCATGGCTAACACCTTCTCCCCCCGCGTGCCCGTCAGGTGCACCACTAATTGAAGCCCCCCTACAGGACTCCGCCCTACCGCCCTCTAGCTATCGTACCCCAATCCCCACTGAGGCCCCACTTGCTGCTTGCAGTCGTCCTCCATATCACGTAGCCGTCCACTAGAAGCCCCTCCCCCTGTTGGCTAGATGCGCCCCTGCTCCCGCTGCCTGCCACCCTTCTTTCCCCACACCTACAAGTCCCCAAATCCATAGAAAAATATTTTCCTATTTCTTTTTTAAATTTTGATTAATCCCAACCATTAGATCATAAATTGGTTAGATTAACTCAATCATCTGCTTGAGTTGATGAACTCGACTGATGGAAGGTTATGGGTGTCAAACGGAACATTTATTGAGGATCTTGGGTGTAATTCATAGCTACACAGTGTTATGACTGTAATAGCAAAATTACAGGGTTGTGGATGTAAAAATCCCTATTCAAGTCAAAGAAAAATCGATGAAAAAAGGGAATTTTATGAACACTACTATTAGTTTTTGTATTTTTTATTTTATTTTCTACGTAATTTTATTTTTATTTAGTTTCCAATTTTATTGTTTAATTATTTTAAATTTCACAAATATTTTTTTTATGTTTTTTAACATAGAAGAAAATAAAATCAAATAAAAGAAATAATGGAACAAAAGAAAAAGAAAATTTTTGGATTTTTACAAGTATGTAAAATCATACAAAAAATTAAATAACATTATTTTTTGGTTTATGATAATTTTTTAATGTTTTTGGGAATTTTAAGAATGCAAAGATTTTTTAAGGATTTTTAATAAATCAAAAAATAGAAAATAAGGCAAACAAAACACAAAACAAATGTTGTTTGAATTTTGAAATAACAAATAAAAATTAAAATAGATAAAATATGCACATACATAAATATAAATAATTTTATTTCCTAGAAAGGAATTTTAGGATTTTTAGAATTTTCTACGATCTTCTTTAATTTTTTTATCTTTTTGGATGTTTTATGATTTTTTCATTTTTTTGAGGAATAAAAAGTGAAAAAACAAAAAAATTAAAAGAAATAAAAATTAATAGATTACATTTTTTTAATATTTTTAAAGAAAAGTTTTATATTTTTTAATTGATTTTTAAATACAAATGGGGAATTTTTATTGAGTTTTGAATTTTCTAAAAAAGTAAAAACGATGAAATGTAAAATAAAAATTAATGATGAAAGATCTACTTTCTAGAAGCAGACATGATTTTTGTGGATTTTCTAAAATATTTTGATAATTTTTATTTTATTTTTACATGCAAAATATTATGCAGATGAACATGGGTTTGGATGTGAGGAAAGGATGTTTATGGACTAACCTTTAACACAGATAAAAATTACATGATGAAGTATGAAAAATTTCCAAAAATACGCGTGTGCAGGCACATGAGCCTTGCTGGATTGGACCTAATTGTAAATAAAATACCTAAAAGGTCCAATCAATAACAAATAAAATGCATACTTTTATTACAATTTTTCCACATAGTCACATGTTAGGAACACTCTCAGCTCCAATAGGAACAACATGTAAATAAAATAAATTGTGAGGGAAAAATGCAAATATTCCATAGATTGCACACAAACACATGTCAAAAAGAACTTATTTACAAAATAAAATAAATGTTGGGGTAATTGTGCAAATATACCCAAAATACACGTGGACTAACAACAACCATCCCCTGGGGCGCAGTGACACTGATGTACGATTGGATGGACATGAGGCTCTGATCAGACTATAGACGTTGAAGATTACGTGGACTGATGAGATTTGATCTGAATATTTCAATCCATGGTTGACTTTTGGGGCAGATCCAATGTTCCTGATGTGAACTGGGGCAATGTTCTTGATCGGATGGTGAAGAAGGCGATTGGAAGAACATGTTTGAAGGTTGACACCGACAAACTTAGATCGAGCAATAATTTCTTGCTCTCCATCTACGGTGGCTCCTGCAGGGTACATCTCGCTCCTAGACTTCACCTCTATCAATCCAA